>ML379370.1:0-168481 GCA_005239525.1 Nicotiana knightiana
ATCCGTTTAGCCCCGTTTCCATTTCCAATTCACCTACACATAAAATAAACCCCATTAGGCACATACGACGTGTATTTTATCATTAAAACACATAAAATGCAAGGTATATAATGCTTAAAATCATGAATTCTAGCCACGCATCAGTACCACATGACCATGATAGTAAGGTATATAAAGTGTGTTAAAAGTGAGTAGTATTTTAAATAATTTGAGATAATTTCTCAATTACGTGGGCAATTGATTAATTATTGGTTAATGGGAGATTAACAAGTTAATCAAAAAATTGGTGGATAATTAATTAAGATCTTGGATAAGCCTAAGGAACCCTAACATGGAAGCAAAGGCTTTTAGGCAATATGAATTTTATTTCATGTAAGTAGGTGGCATGTTTAGAGAAAAGTCATCTTACAAAGTGGGCCCTCACCTATAATAAGAAATATCCCTAATTCATTTAAGGGGGATGGAGGAAGGCTTCGACAAAATAAATAATGAAATCTTTAACAAAAGTAAAGGATGAAGCTCAACAATTCGTATGAAACTGCAGCAGCGTGAAATCGCGATTCTAGGGAGTACAGTCTTCCTCAAGAATATCATACGGATTTTTCCCTACTTCGATCCACTATTACGTGTTTTTGCAAAAGACATGTGTTAGAGGGATTGTCAAGAAAATCAGTCCAGGTATGTTAAGAGTATCCCTGCTTTCCTTTTGGCATGATCCATACGATACAAACGAAACGAGCAAATGCACAACTTTAATAAATGACTCTATCATAGAAAGTGCCTATGTTATCATTCCCCATGTGTCCTACTATTCTATCATCTGTTCATGGGTCTCAGAAAATACATAAGTTGATAAAGTTTGTTTCATGATATTAATCAAAGGTATATTGATCTTATGACATTCTGAGAAATACTATTAACGTACTTCTTATGCATTTCATTCATTTATACATGAACATTGACCCATGACCAGATAGTATTACATGTATATATATATATATATATACATATATATATATATATATATATATATATATATATATATATATATATATATATANATACATGGGAAAGGTTATGCGTTATATGCGCACCACCACCTGATCAGCTGGTATACGTTGATGATTTTGTCCACAGTGACCAAGATGATATGATGGGATGCCCTCAGAGGCTTGATGATATTATGCATGCATATACCTATGCATGGTATGACATTTATACGCATATGCATGACATTATAAATATTAATGATTCACAGAGTTATTCAGACTTACATGTTGAGTCTCTTACTCCATGTTTGTCTCATGTCTATTATTTACTGATTTTCATTCCTTACATACTTCGTACATTATTTGTACTAACATCCCTTTTACCTAGGGACACTGAGTTTCATGAACGTAGGTCCCGATAGACCAGTTGAGAGTCCTCCAAGTAAGCTATCAGCTCAGCGGAAGGTGTTGGTGCGCTTCATTTGCTCCGGAGTTGCCTATTTGGTCAGTATGCTTTGGACATGTATTGATTGGTATGTCGGGGCCCTGTCCCAGCCTTATGATGTTTATGTAATCTTACAGTCTTGTAGATATATTTCATGTATATGAAAGATTGTATGGCCTTGTCGGCCTATGTTCAGTATACGAGTGATCATGTTGGCCTTATAGGCTCGTATGTCATATGTATAAGTTTGTATTACACATTGGATCGTCCTATGTCAAGTGTTCCCTCATGTTTCACTCTAGTTATCTCAAAGCAGCCTTTTCGTTTCATTTACCTATGATAGTATGATACAAAAGATATGTTACGTTGATACTCGGCTGATTAAGGTACCGGGTGACGGTCGCGGCCCATCAGTTTGGGTCGTGACAAGGGGAACCCATTGTAGTTTTTCTCCCCAAATTTGCGTACCTTCAGGCTTTGTTAAATGATGTGCCCTGCAATCTTTAGATCAGTGTGTATATTGATAGGCTCAAGGGACGCAGAACACCATACCACTTGTCATCAACCAAATCAGTATAGCAACCTAGCATATTTTTTTCAAGGTAGGGATCGATAGTATTAGACGTGTTCCATGGGGATCTATTGAACAACCTTCACCTTTTTGCCTCTTCTTGAACCACTTATTAAATGTTAGTGGCATTTTTTAATTCGATGTTGTAATGTTTCTTCAATTGGTCTTTGAATACAGATGTATTGGTTAATTTTAAGAAGTTGTCTTATACCCTAAAGAATCATAGCGCGCCACCAATATGTGCTATGTGTATTGTCTTGTCGACCTGAAAAAGATGTCGTTCTAGAAAAGCTGTCATT
Organism: Nicotiana knightiana; assembly: GCA_005239525.1. Lineage (NCBI taxonomy): Eukaryota > Viridiplantae > Streptophyta > Magnoliopsida > Solanales > Solanaceae > Nicotiana > Nicotiana knightiana. Next base: position 2,305 of record ML379370.1, read on the forward strand.
CTGGAAAAGTTGTCTTGTACCCTAAAGAATCATTATCACGTGAAACATAGCACGTCACCAATATGCGTTATGTGTATTGTATTTTCGACCTGAAAAAGCTGTCGTTCTGGAAAATCTATCTTGTACCCTGAAGAATCATTATCACGCAATCATAGCGCGCCACCAATATGCGTTATGTGTATTATCTGCCAATAAAAACCTACCGCATTTAGTTATTGTTTGAGCTTAACGAAATAAGTAGAAAACTTTCCATTAATTTTTTATTGTTCTTGCGTCATGAAATGTCTGGACACAATGACGTACCAAGGTGTTATTGTGGCAAAAATGCGATTTTGAAGCCATGTTGGCCAAATTGCAATCTGGGGCACATATGTTGGATCTGTCAACAACTTGAAAGTTATTATTTTGGAAAAAATATTTATTAATATTTTTTATATAACATGTTAATTAATAGTGTTGTGTTATAATCTCCATTGGTAGGAGGAAAATAAATGTCAATTTTAAGAATGGTATAATGAACCTGTTAACCAGGAATACTACAAATCATGTTTGCACAATGTTTGGAATATGACCGGTGAATACGAACTCCAAATCTTTAAACTACATCAACAACTTACAGCAGCGAAGGAGAAACTAAAAGAGGTAGAAGAAGAAAAAAATAGGTCGGAGTAGAAATTTAAGTGGTTGAAGCACAGAATAATGGGTGATAGTGACTAAACAAACACATGGATGTATTGAGTGTAGTATTTTATCTTCATATTTTACGTGTCATGTATTTTCGTTAATTGTATCGAATTTAAATTAGGTTAAGTTGTCATTTTTTGTTTTTTGTTGTAGTATTAAACTAATAAATAACTCGAGAAATAAAAACACATGCGCAGATAATGTAAAACATAAACAATGTTGCTATTATATACTGAATGTCATATGTATGGATAATCATAAATGTCAATGTGTCCCACAACATGTATGATTTAAATCATTGTCTGGCCTGAGGTGCATCCCATCCCGCCCAGCTACACTATTAGGATCATCCTCATCTCGTTGCCTTTTTATCGGTGGATACGATGCAGCATGATTGTCGATAAAGCTGGCAGGCACGGTAGAAGGGGTAGTCGGTCCAGCAGTAACCTACAGAATAATGAGATATTTTATTATATGAAATATATATTACTAACGTACGTGTTAACTAAACAAATTTAATGGTCTTACTAGGGTCTCGGTGGGCTCCTGAATATAATCATCCATCTCAAGCATATCAGTATCGCACAAAGTGGCCTTCGTGACGGGCGAGGATGATGTCTTTAAAAAACATTCTTTAGATATTGATGACTAATCAATGAGATAAAAATAAATATAAATAATAGTAATACAAACAAACTTGTGCCTGTGAAAGATCCTCAGCATCCCTCGATGATGAGCCATAACTCAGTCGGCGCCCACTATGCACATCTCGTGTTGGACGATCATTCTCAATCGTCGATGGCTCTGAGGGACCAGGAAAATACTAATCCCACTCTTGTCGCTTAATGGTTGTGCCCGCGATCAACAATGGAGATGACGAGGTCACTTGCGTAGTCCTTGGCGCTAGCTGAAGGCTAAATGATGGCATATCATGAGGAGCATCTAATGGCTTAGGGTGGTCACCCGGATGATCATCTCCAAAATCCTCAACAGGTGCCTCAACGCCCCCCTTGCTGGGGACCACGTCCTCGCCGACCCCCACGACCTCGTGGGACACCCCTTCCTCTCCGGGCACGCCGTCCAAGTCTACCACGTTCAGGCTCCACTACTGGCCCACGATGGTACTTCTCTGGCGGCACATCATCAGCCTTTTATCCTAATCGCTCATCATTTCAGGCTCGCCTTAATGTCCGGGAAGCCAGATCTATTACCTGCCGGCCATACTCATGCAAATCTGTCGCTCCCTCGCCTGTATGTTGTTGCATCTGCAGTCCCAACTGGTAGAAAAGATGTAAGCCAATAGCCGTCACAATATGTAAAATATTAATTATGGAACGATAGGTTAACATTATAAGTAAGTATAACAAATAACATACCAATTCCTCATGCCTCCCAGCGTATGGAATGTACCGACCACCAGCGCGATGAACGGGATTCCCAATGAAAAGTCGGGTAACGTTGTGATACCAGCCCATATACTCATGCTCACCATTCGTACGTTCAGGTGGAGAGGGTGGCGGAATCAGGTTATACCTATGGTCCCAAATCTCAACCTGCGCCTCTAGTCAGGCCATGCATGTCTGTTCAACCCTGGAACGATCATCCCGCTAGTAATGTGTCCTTAGCCAAGGGGGCGGAGTAGGTACAAGTTGCGGTCGACCAAACTGGCGAAGGACTCGCTCGGTGGCATAATGCTCGGCAATATCGAGACACATCAATGGGATGGAAAAGATCCACATAACTCATCTGCTGGAGCAATAATCGGGCAAACCGGCTATTAGCTCGTCGATGTATGGCCTCCATATAAACTATTAAGTAAAAACTAGAATCGTGAGTAAACACAACACATATAAATACAAACCAAGTAAACTTAAGTATACATGTACATGCGTGCCTTAAAGCAAATCCAACAAGTCCCTGTAATAGGGGAGATGATGTAGAGCCTTGACCTTGCATCCGTACCCTCGCCTATCAACCCACCTCCTACATAAAGGGATAAACGGTGGAGGTGGTGCATCCGGAGCGATGGGTAGTAGTGGCTGGAACTACAGGAATCGCTCTGTCACGACCCAAGTTCTCCCTCCGTGAATTTGTCATGACGGCACCTAGTCTATACGACTAGGTAAGCCTAACACTTTGCGAAAATGAAATGACAGCATGAAAAACAACTAACAGAAACAATAATCTAAATAAGCCATTGAATGTCCTCGACATATACAAATATGAACTTCTGAAATGTACAAAAGCACTCCCAAGACGGAACACCGAAAGTCACAAGCTTCTACGAGATTCTAACTTTTCTATACATCATTGTCTATAGAAATAAGGGAAAGAATGAACATAGGGGGATAAAGCGGACGCGTACATATGTACCTTGAAGTCTCCAATAAACAGCAGCGACTGCAACTAGTAACGAGGTTGGTAGGAGGAACCTAGATCTGCACACAAAAAACATGTGCAGGAAAGGGCGTGAGTACTCCACAATGGTACCTAGTAAGTGCCAAGCCTAACCTCGGTCGAGTACTGATGAGGTCAGGTCTGGGACCTATTGGTATATATAATAACAAAGCGAGGCAAGAATGATATATTGCAGCAAAATAAAGACTAAAATTTAATACATAGAAGGTAACAACTCAGTACACAATAGTTCAACAGGGGATATCCCGAGATACCGTCCCGTAGTCCCAAACGTAAATGTGCAGGGGGATCTCCCTGAATACCGTTCCGTAGTCCCAAAGTAAATATGCATAACAGGGGAATCTCCCGGAATACCGTTTTGTAGTCCCAAAGTAAATATGCAGCCCAAACAATAGAATTCAATAATTACAACGCGGAATCCTACAATTCATCCTAAGCACAAATTAAGAAAGAAACAGGTAAATTCACTAAACAAGTTGCACGTAGTTCAGATAAACAGTTAAGGCAAGTAGGCATGCTATTCTAGTCTAACAGGGTACTATCCATGCTGATAAGATTCAAATAAGAAGGAAAACAGGTTATTACTTAGTAGAAATCGGGTTTTTGTAAACAATTATCCTGTGTATGTACTCGTCACCTCACGTACACGGTGCTCATATATCAAACAGTACCAATCCTAAGGGGAGTTCCCCCACACAAGGTTAGGCAAGCCACTTACCTCGAACCAAGCTCAAATCAATCTGTAACAATGCTCTTTCCACGAATATCCGACTCCGAATGGACCAAATCTAGCAAAAATTAATTACATAACATAAATACAACTTCAAGGAACTAATATAGCTACTGAAATCAAAGCAAAAGTAAGAAGTTGAAAATTTTCCGCAAAAAAGCCTCACGGGGCCCACGTCTCGAAATCCGGTAAAATCCACAAATTATGAACACCAATTCACTCACGAGTCTAACCACAAAAAATTTACTCAAATCCGATACCAAAATCTCGATCAAAACCCAAAATTTGGCCTAAGAACGTTTCTCAAATTTTCCCCAATTTTTCACCCCAAATCACTAATTTAATGATGAAATATAAGACGTAATCATGGCAATTAACCAAAACCAAGTGAGAATTACTTACCCCAATCAACTCCACGAAAATCCCTTCAAGAATCACCCAAATATGTGGTCTCGAGCTCAAAATATGAAAAATAGGCTCAAACCCTCCATTTTGAAATTAATACTGCCTGCCCAGATTTTCTTCATCGCGAACGCGACCGTCCTCTCATGTTCGCAAAGGCCAACTTCACCGCCTCTTGGCTTAACTCAACACGAACGCGTCCCACACCCTGTGAACGTGATGCTTTACCAACTCTGACCTTCGTGAACGCGACCAGTGCCTCACGAACGCGTAGAACAAAAGACAGGGGGTCCCCATCTTCCTCACTCCTCTTCGCGAACGCAACCCTAATCTCACGTTCGCAATTCATATACAGATCACACCTTCGCGTTTGCGTTATCTTCTTCACGAAAGAGAAGAACAAATCCTCCTCAGATCATAATCACTCTTCACGAACGCGAGGCTCCTCTTGCGAACCCGTAAGAGAAAACAAGAAGCATACAGCAGCATATAAAAGTTATCTCACAAAGGCCAAAAATGTTTCGTTGACCACCCGAAACTCACTCGAGGCTTTTGGGACCTCAACCAAACATACCAAAAAGTCATATAACTCCATGCGAACTAAGTTGAACCTTTGAATCACTCAAAACAATATCAAAACACCAATTTGCACCCGGATCCAAGCCTAAGGAACTTCTAAACTTCTGAATTCCACAAACGACGCCGAAATATACCAAACCGCGTCCTATTGACCTCAAATTTTACACACAAGTAAAATATGACACCACGAACCTATTCCAACTTCCGAAAATCCAATCCGACCCCGATATCAATGTTTCCACTGTCGGCCAAAATCGCCAAAATCCCAACTTTCGCCAATTCAAGCGTAATTCTACTACGGACCTCCAAATCACATTCCGGGTGTGCTCCTAAGTCCAAAATTACCTATCGTAGCTAATGGAACCATCAAAATTTGAATCGAGGTCGTTTACACACAAGTCGACTTTTCCAACTTAAGCTTCTAATTAAGAGACTAAGTGTCTCAATTCACTCCGAAACCACTCTGGACCCGAACAAACGAACCTGGTAAGTCATAATACAGCCGTAAAGCACAAAAGAAGCAGAAATGGGGGAATCGGGTTATAACTCTCGAAACGAATGACCGGGTCGTTACATCCTCCCCCTCTTAAACAAACGTTTGTCCTCGAACGGGTCTAGAAACATACCTGAAGTCTCAAATAGGTGAGGATATCTACTCCGCATCTCCCGCTCGGTCTCCCAAGTGGCCACCTCCACAGGCTGACCTCCCCACTGCACCTTCACTGAAGTTATATCCTTTGACCTCAACTTCCGAACCTGTCGCTCCAAAGTGGCCACTGGCTCTACCTCATAAGTCATATCACCATCCAACTGAACTGTGCTGAAATCCAAAACATGGGACGGATCGGGGATATACTTCCGTAGCATAGAAACATGAAATACTGGATGTACACTCGAGAATCTAAGTGGCAAGGCAAGCTTGTAAACCACCTCCCCTATCCTCTGAAGTACCTCAAAAGGCCCAATGAACCGGGGGATAAAATTTCCCCTCTTCCCAAACCTCATAACACCCTTCATGGGTGGTACCTTCAACAGAACCTTCTCCCCGACCATGAAAGACACATCACGAACCTTCATGTTTGCATAGCTCTTATGCCTAGACTGCACCATGTGAAGCCGCTCCTGAATCAATTTCACCTTGTCTAATTCATCCTGGACCAAGTCTGTACCCAAGAGCCTAGCCTCACCCAGCCCAAACCATCCCACCGGAGATCTCCACCTCCGATATAAAGCCTTGTACAGAGCCATTTGAATGCTTGATTGATAATTGGTCCCATTAACCCCCAAAATCAATGACACAAGTGCGTAACATGTCCTCCAATATCTGGATAGATCGCTCGGACTGTCCGTCCATATGAGGGTGAAAGGTTGTGCTCAACTCAACCTAATTACCCAACTCCCGCTACATGGCCCTCCAAAACTACAATGTAAACTGTGTGCCTCTATCTGAAATGATGGAAACTGGGACACTATGAAGACGAACAATCATCGGATGTAAATCACAGCCAAACGCTCTAAAAATTAAGTAGTACCCACTGGATTGAAGTGCACGAACTTGTTCACCTGATCCACAATCACCTAAATAGCGTCGAACTTCCTCGAAGTCCGTGAAAGCCCAACTATGAAAGCCATGGTGATCCGCTCCCACTTCAACTCTGGGATATCTAACCTCTGAAGTAAGTCACATGGTCTTTGATGCTCGTACTTAACCTGCTGACAGTTGAGACACCGAGCCACAAACCCAACTATATCCTTCTTCATCCTCCTCCACCAATAGTGTTGTCTCAAATTTTGGTACATCTTTGCGGCACCCAGATGGATAGAATACCGCGGCCTCCTAAAGAATCAACTCCTGAAGCCCATCCACATTGAGCACATGTATCCGTCCCTACATCCTCAACACGCCATCATCGCCAATAGTCACATCTCTAGTATCACCTCGCTAAACCATGTCCTGAAGGGAGAGCAGATGGGGGTCATCATACTGACGCTCCCTGATATGATCATAAAGAGAATACCGATAGAACACACAAGCCAACACTTGACTCGGCTCAAAACTATCCAACCTCATAAACTGGCTGGCTAAGTCCTGAACATCCAATGCTAAGGGTCTCTCTACAACTAGAAGATATGCTAAACTCCCCAAACTCTCTGCCCGGCGACTCAAAGCATCATCCACCATATTGGCCTTCCCCGGGTGGTACAAAATGGTGATGTCATAATCCTTAAGAATCTTCAAACACCTTCGTTGATGCAAGTCAAGATTCTTTTGCTTGAACAGGTGCTGCAAACTCCGATGATCGGTGTAAATCTCACAAGGCACACCGTACAAATTGTGCCGCCAAATATTTAGGGCGTGAACAATAGCTGCTAACTAAAGATCGTGGACAGGATAGTTCTTCTCATACACCTTCAACTATCGGGACGCGTAGGCAATCACCCTATCGTCCTGCATCAACACCGCGCCAAGACCAATCCGCGAAGCATCACAATATACGGTGTAAGACCCCAAACATATAGGTAATACCAGTACTGGGGTTGTAGTCAAAGCTGTCTTGAGCTTCTGAAATCTCTTCTTACACTCCTCTATCCACCTGAATGGAGCACCCTTCTGGGTCAGCCTGGTCATAGGTGCTGCAATAGATGAGAATCCCTCTACGAAACGACGGTAATACCCCGCCAAACCAAAAAACTGTGGATATCTGTAGCTGATGACGGTCTAGGATAACTTTGTATTGCCTCCACCTTCTTTGGATCTACCTTGATCCTATCACCAGATACTACATGACCCAAGAAGGCCACTGAGTCTAGCCAATACTCATACTTAGAAAGTTTTGCATATAACTTCTTTTCTCTCAAAGTCTAAAGCACAGTCCTCAGGTGTTGCTCATGATCCTCCCGAGTCCGGGAGTACACCAGAATGTCATCAATGAACACAATGATGAAGGAGTCAAGATAAGGCCGGAACACACTGTGCATCAAATACATAAAGGCTACTGGGTCATTGGTCAGTCCGAAGACATGACAAGAAACTCATAGTGACCATATCTGGTCTTGAAAGTAGTCTTCGGGATATGTGGCTCCTGAATCTTCAACTGATGATAGCCTAAACGTAAGTCAATCTTGGAAAACACCCTGGCACCCTGTAAATGATCGAATAAGTCATCAATGTGAGGCAATGGATACTAGTTCTTCATTGTAACCTTGTTCAGTTGGCGATAATCAATACACATACACATAGAACCATCCTTTTTCTTCACAAACAAGACTAGAGCACCCCAAAGTGACACACTAGGCCAAATATAGCCCTTATCAAGCAACTCCTGCAACTGATCCTTCAACTCAGGAGGAGTTATATAGTAAGGAGGAATATAGATGGGCTGAGTGCCCGGCAACAAATCAATGCCAAAATCAATATCCCAGTCGGGCGTCATGCCCGAAAAATCAGCTGGAAACACATACGAAAAATCCTTCACTACTAGAATTGACTCAACTATAGGGGTATCAATATTGACATTCACATCAGCTAAATACGTGTCACACCCCTTCTCAACCATTCGATGAGCCTTATGAAATGAAATAACCATGTGGAAAGTATACTCTTAGGTACCCCTCCACTCTAATCGCAGTAAGTCCGGCATAGCCAGCGTCACGATCTTTGCGTGACAATCAGGAATTGCCTAATGGGGCGACAACCAGTCCATGCCCAGGATAACATCAAAATCTACCACACTAAGTAATAATAAATCAACTCTGGTCTCAAAACCACTAATAACAATCAAACACGACCGATATACACGGTCTTCAACAAGATAATCTCCCACAAGAGTAGATACATAAACAAGGGAACTCAAAGAATCCCGAGATACGCCCAAATGTGGAGAAAAATAAGAAGACACATATGAATACACAGAGCTTGGGTCAACTAATACTGACGCATCTCTATGACAGATTGGAACAATACTTATAATTACAGAGTCAGAAGAAACTGCCTCTGAACGAGCCGGAAGAGCATAATACCTAGTTTGGCGTCCCCTTCTAGGGCGACCTCGACCTCCCCTACCTCTACCTCGAGTTGGCTGAGAAGGTGGGGGCGGTAGTTGGTGCTGGAAGCATGGTCGGAGGACCCGGTGGAGCATGTGGTGACTGAGAAGTCTGTGGAGGTGCACCCCTCCTAAGTCTGGGGCAATCCCTCACCATATGACGAGTGTCACCACACTCAAAACAACCCCTCGGAGGACGTGGTTGTTGTAACTGACTCGGGCCAGGTCTGCTGGACTGGCTGTTAATAGCACCCCAAGCAGGAGGTACACTAGATACTGGCGGCGCATGATAAGGCTCCTAAGTCCTAGAAGGAGCTGGAACACCACTGGCGGCTGGAAGAGCTGAATGAACAGGACGACTCACATAACCCCTACCATGGCAAGTTGTTGGGGCACGAGCTCCAGAATAATAACTAGTATCTCGATACCTCTTGGCCACTCTCTCCTCTCTGTCCCGAGGAAGCACGCCCTCCACTCTCCTAGCAATACTCACGACCTGCTGATAAGAGATATCCATTTCCAACTCCCTGGCCATACTGGTCCTGATACTTTGGGTGGAGTCCCTCAATAAAGCGACGAACCCTCTCCCGAATAGTGGCAACCAAGGCCGGTGCATGTCAATCCAACTCACTGAAGCATACTCTGACACAGTCATAGAACCCTGTTTCTCAAACTCCGCGCGCCATGCATCTCTAAGGCTCTAAGGAACATACTCTCTCAAAAACATATCCGAGAATTGAGTCCATGTGAGTGAGTTTGCCTCGTTCGGACTACTCAGTTCATAAGCACTCCACCACTGATAGGTTGTTCCTCTAAGTTGGAAAGCAGTGAAAGAAACCCCACTCGTTGTTGTGCCCCCTTTTTCTCGCGAAATCGGTTTTCGACACGTGACAAATCTTTTAAAGGAGGTGCTAAAAGAGAGAGTCACCACCTAACGATTTTTAAGGTGCGTTAGGGCACCTATTTGCAAACGACTCAAGTTTAATCAGTTTGTGTCACTAAAGATCGAGTAAGGGATCAAATTACCTCGAAGAGAAGGTATTAAGCACTCTTCGAGGTCCACAACTGTAGGTCCCGGTTGAACTCGAATTATATGAACTAGTCAGACAAACAAAGACAAAGAAAGCAAGAAGCTTGGGAAAATTCATTATTAAAAGGCTTTGAGTAAGTACAAATACTTGAAAGAAAGATAAGAGGGGTCCTATGTTTTTTAGCCTAAAGGATCACCCTTTGAAACATAAATAATACTTTGTAACTCCCTCGAGATGTGGTGTTACTCATATTATTCAGCGGGCACAAACTATCATCTCCTGCTACCCGATTACTATCTTTATGTTTTTACCTAAAGCGCACTAGTTGATTCTAAATTGTGCCTTATGCATGTAGTACATGTCCCATGCCTATGGCCCATGAGGAATTTGGACCTCTATTTTGGGTGGTTCTAGACTTAACTTAGGCTGCTCAAAATGATAAATCTAAGCGACATTCAAAAACATATAGGGCCTCACATAAGGGCATTAAATGGCTCAAGTTGGGCCCCACATGTAAGCAACAAATGCACGCAAACAGGTTTTGCATATTAGGCAGGTGACAAATTACAGAATTAATACGAAATAGAGTCTTTAAATCCTATGGTCATGGCTTCTAGGTGATTCTAAATTTTAAATGTATAGGTAGTGTCGCTTTGCATATCATGAGTATTACAAATCCTATAGGCATGCTTTCTAAATTGTTTGCAAAATAAGGCAGTGAGACAGTTTGATAGTTCAAAATTACCGGCGTTGATTTTATCAGCATACTTTCTAGGTGAGCCATGGAGTCCTATAGGCAGGATTTCTAAGAATTGGCAATCGAAATTGGTTTTAATCCTTTCATTCCTATAGTCATTCTTTCTAGGCGAGCAAATTAATTGGAATAAACTGATAGTAGATAATTATATCCATATAGGCATGATATCTACGTGAATATTATAAAGAGCAGGTATTTTTTACTCAATGTAATCCTATAGGCATGATATCTAACATGAAGCAATTTGAACAAATAATTACTGTATTGCAGTATAATAGGCAGTTAATAACGTGAGAGAAATGAACATGTGAGCAGGTGAGATTATTTATGTCCTATAGGCATGTTATCTAAAAAAACACATAGAGGCAAATCATGTTGAATAAATTAGACACTCAAATCCTATAGGCAGTATTTCTACCCTTTCATGCAATCATTAGAGTAGACCCGTTTTTCCAACTTTACTAATACCCTAATTGTCACTACAGAATTATTACAGGCTCAATAATGAAACAAATTACAAAGTGATAGAAATAACTATAGTGGGCCTAAGACAGGCCAAGGTGTACCCAGCCCAGCCAAACTTTCAATTTTATCGCCACACAGATTTCAACATAGCTCAGAAATCACACGACAACTTAGATCATACCCAACAGCCATAGATGATCAAAGGATCCAGGAAAACATTCATTTACACAAGCCAATTAGTCTATTCAGTAGATATAGAGAAGGCATAATTGAGCAGTCAAGAAGAAAGTGGCCAAGAACCTTAGGCCCTAGTATGTTAGAGTTCACAAGGGTCTCAAAGTGGACCCCGAGCATTGCTCCCACTACGGAGCTTAATAGAGAAGTTTTAGGGGGCCTTGGCTTTCAGCCGGCCAAGAATTATAGGTTTAGAATATGGAAGCAACCAATGAAAATGGTAGTAAAGTAATAAGGCTTGGAAACGTGCATTTGCAAACATTACAAAGTGATCACATAATGAGCATATCAACACAGAGGGTGCATGAACTCAAGAAACAAGTTAATGCTGCAAGTTTTCACATAACACATTGGGGCAGGGCATATTTATAATAGGCAGGGAGTTTTAAACATTTTGGGATTACAAAGTACATAGGCAAAGGAGCCTTAGGCCAAATAAGACAAACACTTATCACTAATGCAACAAGTTCAAAACCTAAAGGATCAAATTATGCTAAAAACAGGGATTAAACGGTATGACTTATACCAACAAGGCAGATAGAATCACATATTACAGGGGAAAACAAGTCAGGAAAGATTAATCTAAGATAATTAGATGTGAGGAGTACAAAATTGGCATGGTAAGAGCACTGAGTGACAAACATGGTCAAAGGAGAAGATTACAACTAGAGTAAAGGTCTTAACGGATTACGGCATACTAATAACATAAATTAATCACTATAGAAATTTAGAATCATGCAGCAAACAGGATTAGGCCATACAACTAGATCAAACACTCAAATTGTCAACACATTAAGCTAAACATGCTTTAAACTGTCCAAATTTCCTAAGTTAAATACAAAGATATTTTTTAGGACTAACAGTTTAGGTGTGAGATAATGCTAGAGAAGTTCATGCTATAGGAAGAATTACACAATGAAGAAAGTTAAGGAATTATATCAAGTCATGCAATTTCAGAGAACAGAGATGTGCTAATAAGAACATAATGGAATAAACATTACGAAGGTTGAGAAACAAACTAGTTACTGCTCAGCAAATAAGAAAAGAACAGTAATATGACCCAGAATCCCAAATGCGTCAAGTTCCCAAGGGTTTCGAGGAACCCAGGGCAGTGCTCACACCCAAGAAAGGTCAAAAAAGTAGGAAGTCTGGTGGCCTTGGCTTTCATCCGGCTAAGAGCAAAAAATAGAACAAGAAAATAAATGAACACGGAATAAAAGCTCTAATATTTTCAGTGAAAATTAGCGATTTGAGTCTTGTTCAAGAGGGAGTGGGGAGGGGTTTATATAGTAGTAAAAATCAAACAGTGATAGAGTTTTAAGCAACAAACAAGGAAAATAAATATACAAATAGGTCTGAAAATAAATTTAAGAGATCTCTAAACCCTAATTTATAGGGAAAGTAAATATCAACAGAATATAAACACAAATCGGACCCATAGTAGCATAGGACGCATATAGATAGAATAACACTCAAACATCAGGGATTTGAATAATTTTTGGTTCGATTTCAGAGAGATATGATTCCCATGTTTAGGCAAGCACTATAGGAGAATGGCCATTACCAAAAAGAGGTCGAATAGGGCAAGAAATAACAATCAAATCCCATATTTGGTGGGATTAGGAGAAGGGCTTGGGGGCAACGGTTTGAGGGTTCTTCAGAGAGAAAAAGGGATATGAGAGGGCTTAGGGGTGGCGGGTTGGAGGGAAATGGTTAGGGTTTGGGGGTGATGGGTTAGTTAAAGGGGCGGATTAGATATGGGTCGTTGATCTCAGAGATCAACGGCCACGATTAAAGGGGGTTGGGTTGGGTCGTTTTAAATGGGTTGCGACCGGGTTTTTGGTTAAGGGGTTATTTGGTTTTGGGTTAGGGTTATTGTGCTAGTGTATTTGGGTGTTTTGGGCCATTATTTGGTCCGAAAGTTTTTAGAAATTGGGGCTAGTTTTTAAATACACAATATTTATCAAAATATAATTTATAAAAGTATTTAATAAATAACAAAAATATTATTTGTGCACTAAAATGATTGAAAATAATAACTTAGCATTATAAAAAAATATAAAGTTATTTTTGCACAAAATAATGCAATTATACATGAATATAGGCTATTATTGCAAATGTATGCAATTAGCCTAAAAATACATATGTAATTATAAAAATAAAGTAAAATATTTAAAAACATACATGTTGGTGTAAATAATGAGTTTGGATGATTAGATCATCATAAAAATAATTTGAAGAATAATTATTGGATATTTATATAATAAAATATAGAAAGAAATTAATTTAGAGCTTCTAAATATTATGGAAAATGATTGTATAGATTTATAGACTAAATGATGATGAAAATATACTATTTTGAAAGTATATATATACATTTAAAAAATATGGGGGGGGGGGGGGGGGGGGGGGGGGGATTGGGTATCAACAGCTATCCCTTTTTACCCGGGAATGATGAAAGAATTGTCGGGTAAAGAAATGATGACTTATTTTGACTCAATGGGCTGATTTGGAAAATGGAGGCCGAACTCTGGTTTTTGAGTTGCCTACATATCCCTGGTTTTACGGGAATCAGGTCGTGTGTAGTTCTAGATCCAGTGGTGAACTAAGCCGATGGAGTTGTTATAGGAACAGACAAGCTCTTCTAGATAGGGCGATATCATATGAGTTTATATGGAATTGCTAATGGATGTATCTCAGAATAGTTATTGATGAGCATTTGAACAGTTATCAAGTGGAAGTGGGTAATGGATGGTGATTGGCTGTATTTGAGGTAGTTTCAGGATGTGAGCATCAAAAGGAAATCGGAGCGAAGATTGCTCCTTTTAAAAGAACGGTTACCTACTAGATTACCTGCAAATCTTAAACGCAATGCATGCAAGTATATATGGGATTATTGTGAGAATTTAAACATGATGCAGATTCCCTTTGGACCATGAAAGTTTTCTTTGGACGATGAGGATGACGTCCTTAGACCATGATTTCCTGGGCCATGAATCGCATGATAAGGGATTCGCAGGCTATGAAATGATGTTCTCGTGCCATGAAAATGGTGACTCTGAACTATGATGCCTTTGAATAATGATGTGCAATATTGAGAGATCCTCAGGCCATGACATGGTGTATTCCGGCTATGAGGATGATGTCTTCGGAATATGACGCCTTTGGAAAAAATGGCGATGTTTCAGCCCGTGAGATGCAAAGACATGACGCTTGGTCATATGCGAAGCGAAACAAGACATAGCTTAGTCTTGTGTAATACTGGGGCAGAGCTTAGCCCCGGGAAAGAAGAAAATAGTGCTAGATTTCAAGTAGCATATCATTTGGTATTATGCAAGTAAAGGCAGAGCTTAGCCTTATGCATTTGAGGAGGCAGGGCTTAGCCTCGTGCAAGAAAGGGAGACTGTGCTTAGTCTCATGCAATGGAAAGACAATGCTTAGTCTCATGCAATTGAGGAGGCAAAGCCTTATGCAAGAAAGGAGACAGTGCTTAGCCTCATGCAATGGAAAGGCAATGCTTAGCCTTATGCAATTGGGGAGGCAGGGCTTAGCCTGCAAAATAGGATACAGTGCTTAGTCTCATGCAAGGAAAGGCAATGCTTAGCCTTATGCAATTGAAGAGGCAGGGCTTAGCCTCGTGCAAAATGGTAGACAGTGCTTAGTCTCATGCAATTAAGGTACTTCTTAGCCTTATGCAATTAGGGAGGCAGTGCTTAGCCTCATGCAAGAAAAGGAGACAAGGCTTAGTCTCGTGCAAGAAAAGGAGACAGAGCTTAGTCTCATGCAATGGAAGGCAATGCTTAGCCTTATGCAATTAGGGAGGTAATTCTTAGCCTCATACAAAGAAAATATAATGAGTGATAGCAGAGTATTTCTTAGCTAGAGACATGTTTGCGTTTGATAGCTTTGTCATTATGAAGATAGTGATTTTGATGTGTGTACGTATTTGCAATTATTCCTTGTTCCTGCATCCAAAGAAAAATTGTGAGTTTTGCGGGGAAGGTTGGTTCATGCCTTCGCCCGAATGCTTTGCTTTGCTCTATTTCGAGATCCTGCTCAAGTTACCATAGGTAGCATCTGGTTGTTTCATAAAAATAAAGTTTTCGAGAAAATATGCATGCATTTGATGAATTTAGGTATTTAAAAACGTAGTAGTATGCAATATCAAGTGAATTAGATGAACCAATGACTATGACACTTTTAGAGACATTGCGACTTCCTTGCATTAGAATTCTGCCCCAGTTAAATAGGCGATTCTTTGACCATTCTACATATGACAAAGGTTAGCTGGACTTGCTCCGGAATTTTGAGGGTCCTCCTAAACATTCTGCCCCAGTTTCTGACCATGGTGAAAATGAACATTTTATTGAGTTGTGACCAAACCCATAGGGCTGCCTACGTATCCCCTCTTAAATGGGAATCAGGTCAAGCATAGTTCAGTTACATCAGATGGAGAGATACAAACAATCTAAGCATAGTATCTTTTGACTGCGTCTGAGTTGATAGGATTTGGCCAAATCTCTCAGTCCATTTCTGCAAGTATGAGTTCTCTTCCTGTTAGTACTCTGTGAACCATGTAAGGCCCTTGCCAGTTGGCTTCATCTTGATATGGGAAGATCCGCTTCAGCACCAGCTGCCCCGGTGTGAACTGTCTAGGTCTGACCCTTTTGTTGAAAGCTCTGGACATTCTGATTTGATAAATTTGACTGTGGCATATTGTATTCATTATTTTCCTATCAATAAGAACTAATTGTTCGTAGCGACTTCTTATCCGTCATGCATCACTGAGTTTAAGAAAGGAATTTCGACTTCAGCGGGAATGACAGCTTCAGTACCGTAGACCAGCAAGTAGGGGGTTGCTCCAGCCGATGTGCGGACTATGGTACGATACCTCAATAAGGCAATTTATCGTGCCATTGCTTATGGTTTTCCACCATCTTTCTCAATATTTGCTTGATATTCTTGTTTGCAGCCTCCACGGCTCCATTCATTTGAGGCATGTATGTTGTGTAATTCTTATGCTTGATTTTGAAGGTTTTGCACATAGCCTTCATTAAATCACTAGTAAGGTTGGAAGCGTTGTCGGTGATGATGGATTCTAGCACCCCGAATCGGCAAACAATATGATCCCTGACAATATCTGTGACGACTTTCTTGGTTACAGCCTTATAAGATGCAGCCTCAACCCATTTTGTGAAGTAGTCTATGGCCACTAAAAAAAACTTGAGCCCGTTTGAAACGGCAGGCTCGATCGGACCGAGGACATCCATTCCCTAGCATTGAGTTTGTTTTGTGGCACCCGTATCATATCTGCATGTATTTGGAACTTATGACACTTTTAGACATACCTGATGCAGTCCGTTTCTATAGTCATCCAAAAATATCCTGCTCTCAATATCTTCTTGGCTAAAATGAAACCGTTAATGTGTGGTCCGCAAGTTCCACCATGTATATCTTCGAGCAGTTTGGAAGCTTCATTGGCGTCGATGCACCGTAATAATCCTAGGCCTGGAGTCCTTCTGTACAGAATTCCTTCACTTTGGAAGAAATGGTTGGATAATCTTCAGAGTGTGTGTTTCTGAGTATGGTTTGCATGCTCCGGGTAATCTCATTTAACTAAGTATTTCTTCATATCATGGAACCATGGATTCCCATCTGTTTCTTCTTCAACATGAGCGCAATAAGCTGGTCGATTATGGATCCTTATTGGAATAAGGTTGATGAAATTCTTGTCTCGGTGTTGTATCATGGAAGACAGAGTGGCCAATGCGTCTGCGAACTCATTCTGGATTCTCAGAACATGTTTGAACTCTATCTTTGGGAACCTCTTCATCAACTCTTGTAGATGATATAGATATGATAATATTTTGGTATTCATTGTAGCCCATTCTCCTAGAACCTTATGTACCAGAAGGTCTGAATCACTAATTACCAGCAATTCCTGGATATTCATGTCAATGGCCAAATTGAGCCCCAAGATGCAAGCCTCATATTCTTCCATATTGTTGGCGCACGAGAATCTAAGTTTCGCGGATAACGTGTAATGTTGACCTGCCTCTAACACATAAAACGGCTCTAATACCTACTCCTTTGAAATTTGCGGCCCCACCGAAAAACATTCTCCAACCGTCGTAGGTTTCAGCGATATCTTCTCCTACAAATGATACTTCTTCATCGGGAAAATACGTTTTTAGTGGTTCGTATTATCCTCTCACTGGATTTTCTGCAAGATGATCTGCTAATGCATGTCCTTTAACCGTCTTCTGAGTCACATAGACGATGTAAAATTCACTCAACAATATCTGCCATTTTGCCAGCTTCCCTGTAGGCATGGGTTTCTGGAAAATGTATTTCAGAGGATCCATTCTTGATATGAGATATGTGGTATAGGCACAGAAGTAGTGCCTCAATTTCTGAGTTATCCATGTCAGAGCACAGCAGGTGCGTTCCATCAAAGAATATCGTGCTTCATAGGGTGTGAACTTCTTACTCAGATAGTCTATGGCCTGCTCTTTCCTCCCCGTCTCGTCGTGTTTTCCTAAGACACAACCGAAAGCCCCATCTAGTACGGACAAATATAGTAGCAGAGGTCTACCAGTTTCCCGTGGGACCAGGATTGGTGGTGTGGACAAATATTCCTTGATTTTTTCAAAAGCTTTCTGGCATTATTTGGTCCAACTTGTTGCGGCATCCTTCTTTAACATTTTGAAAATCGGATCACAGATCACGGTCGATTGTGCTATGAAGCGGCTGATGTAATTGAGACTCCCCAAGAAACTCATCACATCTTTCTTGTTCTTTGGAGGTGGCAAATCATGGATAGCCTTGACCTTTGAAGGGTCTAGCTCAATTCCTTGGTGGCTGACGATGAACCCTAACAACTTTCCAGCAGGGACTTCGAAGGCACATTTTGCGGGATTCAGTTTCAAATTATACCTTCAAAGCCTATCAAAGAACTTTCTCAAGTCTGCTATGTGATATGTATCCTTCTTGGATTTGATGATGACGTCGTCCACGTATACCTATATCTCCTTGTGTATCATGTCGTGGAAAATGGTGGTCATGGCTCTCATATAATTGGCCCCAACATTCTTCAGGCCAAACGGCATCATTTTATAGCAATATGCTCCCTATGGCATAATAAAAGTTGTCTTCTCGGCATCTTCCTCATCCATTCAGATCTGATGACATCCCGCGAAGCACTCTACAAAATACTGTAGTTCGTGATTGGCACAGTTGTCGATCAGTATGAGTATATTAGGCAACGGGAAATCATCTTTGGGACTTGCTCTGTTTAAATCCCGATAGTCGACACATACTATGACTTTCCCATCCTTCTTCAGAATTGGCATGTTGTTAGCCAACCAGGTTGGATATTCAACCACTCTGAGAACCTTAGCTTTGATCTGCTTGGTGACCTCCTCTTTTATTTTCAGACTCATATCTGGCTTGAACTTTCTAAGCTTCCGCTTTACAGGCGGACACATCGAATTGGTAGGTAGTTTATGAGCCACTGTAGATGTGCTCAAACCAGTCATATCATAATAATACCATGCAAAAATATCTTCATACTCTTTCAGGAAACGGGTGTATTCTTCTTTCTCTGATGGTGACAAGTGAATGCTTGTGCGAGTTTCTTTGACTGTTTCGAAATTTCCCAAATTGACTATCTCGGTTTCGTCCAGATTGGACTTAGGCTTGTGTTGATACCCAATTTTTTCTCATATTATTTTTTGATTTGCATTTACACCTTCAAAATCAGGCTTTCATAGCAATTGGTATTTTTCTATAATTTTTTCATATTTTTGTTAATTTATCCAGTATTTTATTTCTAACAATCAATTACAAAATTACATTACAAATGATTTCAAAAACATTTCTTGACTTAATGTATTATTTTTGGTCCTATTAAGACAAAATTACTTCACACTTAGCCGAATTGGCACTCCTTGGCCGTAGTTGCAATAACTTTGCAATTATAGCCTAATCATGTGTTTTATGCTATTTTTTCCAGTAATTAGTCATTTTATTTTTAAAATACTAATTAATCATTTTAATTTAATTTACTAAGCATCAATTTCATCTTTAGAATTATCAGCTATTTTATAAATTATTTTTATTAATTTTAGTTGGGTATTTAACAATTAACCATTTTTATTTAAATTCTAGCCTAAATTAATCTTGGTCCCTAACCCAATTAAACTAGCCCAGACCCCCCAAGCCCAATACAATATCCTACCCAGCCCAACCCCAAACCAATCCGAGTCGTTGATCAAATTAGATCAACGGCCCAGATTTTTGTTACCATAATTAACCTACCTAACCCCTTGACCCCCTCTCATTCTCACCGTCTCTCATCTCTCTACTCTCTTTCTCTCTAGTATCTTCTAGAGACTTCCTGTCTCTTCATGTTTCGATGGATCTTTTCATCTTCTCCGGCCATCCCTTCACCGGAGACCTTGAAACCTTCATCACCCTCATGCGGTTCCCTCACGCCGGTGTTTGCCATCTCTAATGTCTTCAAGAGACCTGGGTTGAATCCTCCTACCCCCTGGGCTTGCTCACCATTCTCCGGCCATTCGAGTAAGATCTATAACTTCTTGGTTTAAACCAGTAACATTTTTTGAGGTTTGTCTCATCTTTCTAGATTCTCGTTGAAACCCTAATGCTTAAACTCACTAATTCTTTTAGATCTGTGTATATTTTAAGCTATTTTGATGTTTTCTCAAAGATTTTCAGATGTTCTCTCAAAATGACTCTTCGTTTTCAACTAGGGTTTCATGACCCCTTCTTTAAACGGTTTTCCTACGATTTTTTTAGTATTCTCCTAAGATTTCTACTGTGTTTAGCGATTTATTGGAGTCTCTCTTTACCTGTGTTGAAAACCCTAATTTCTAGTCCTAAACCCTAGTCCCTGATTTTGTCTGTGAAGATATTACTTGCATATGTGTCTGTGTTTCATGAGCTTTGTGATTCGCTGATGCTTTACCTTATGGTGTTCATATATGTCTCTGATTTTAGTGCTTCTTCTGCTTACATCCATTTTTACCCAGTGATACATATGAATCCCTAACTTCGTATGGTTTTACTCTACTGTGATCACTAGGGTTTCAGATTTCTTGAACATTGTTTATTTAATTCGTGTTATTTTCCTTTAATTAATGTTGTCCTTGTTTGAGTCATTGATTCCTTGGGATTGGTGTCCTTCACTGATCTCCTAGGGTAATACATTACTGATTTTGATCCATGAGTTATTCACTTGTCTTATTTGATTACTACTACTGTCTAATCGATTCTTAATTAGATTTTCTGAACCTAGGCTAATTACTTGTTCTATATGCTGAAATTATTTTTCATGTGTGTGGTATTCCAGTCATACATGATACCTTTCCCTAATTGATGCTAATTTCCAGTAATCTGAACCTCACTTGAGGGTTTCCTGTTGATTTCCATCCTTACCTACCTTATTTTTTGTAGTTAATTACGCTGTCAAGCTGATTCTTAAACATTCCTTAATTAGAGTTTGTTGAACCTAGACTCTACTATATGTTGTATATTTGTGATATGCTAAATTGTTTCCTTATATGTTAACTCAGCCTCATATGGTTTCATTCCTTATTTGGCATTTCTTATTACCGTTTGAATCTTAAACTCCTTGATTAAAGGAAGTCATCGCAATTGACCTGATTTTAATTGGTATATTTCTGTAATTATTATTGAATTATTATTTTTTACCTTATTCCTTCTGCCTATTTTAAAACTATAAGTACCCTACTCTCTCATTAACAAAGATACGAACACTAGGGTTCAAAAAACTATCTCTTACACTAAAAGAATATTTGTGCTCTCTCTCTCTTGTGCTATTTGCTAATGTCTAATTGTTAGCCGGCTGCAAGCCAAGGCTAACCATTGTGCTCTCTCTCTTGCTCTTTTCATTCTGCTTGCTTTCCTCTTCATTGGTATGTCCTAGTTTAAATTCAAAGCTCCAACAACAATATGATCCTCTATTTGTTTCAGTTCTTACTGTTTTTGGTTTGCTTCTATTTGTGGTTCTTTTGCGAAACCTGTAATTAAAATACATCACTAGCATGCTATTATGGCTTCCCTTTCCTTTGAACTAGTGTACCCCCTTTATGTGTGTTTCTGAGCATGACCTACCAATTGTTTCCTACTTGTTGTATATTTACCCCAAATCACTATCACCCTTCTATGTGGTTCTTCATGTCTGGTTTTGTGACTATGCCAGTATCGGCAGTTTTCGAGCATGTTTAAACCAGTCCTATATCTGTGCTAGATTATTGTGTTTGCAGCTAAATGTTCTATGTGTCCCCACCCCCAGTGTCCTTGATTGTCGTGGATGAACCTGCCTTAGTTCTGTGTGTTTTGGCTATGTATGAACTCATTTTTTGATGTTGTGTTTAGACTGTTGCTTATTACTATACTCTCTTTTCAAAATATGTTTTACTAAACAGACTCTCTAGTTTATGAAATGTTTCAACTAAATCTCTTTCAAAACCTTTTCAAAACTCATCCCTTGCACTTCATTTGATTCCTAGACCTTTAAATTCTGCCCCCTCAGTGTGAGCACTGCTTTGGGACCTTGAGTTCCCTCTGAACTCTGACACAATGAGGCTGGTATTTCCACACTGCACATGCTCTATCTTGGCTATGAAATCTGGGTATGAGCATTTCCCGGGGGCCCTTGAGGTCCTTAGGGAACTTTGACACACCCGGACTGTGAAAAGGCTATGAGTGCCATATGGCATAAGGTTTGGAGGATTTGGGCCTGAGTGAAGGCTCCCTATAGAATAACTTCTTATTTTCTACTTTGTTTATGAAATTCATAATTCCTGGCTTGTAATAATATGTAAACGACTCATGGGGGAAGGATAGTGAAATGGGAGGGGTAACTACGCATGCTTAGTTATTACAAGGGTAGGAACCATGTTTTAAGCTTTATTTCTTATCTGCGCAATAGAAATCATGTGTAGGTTCACATCCATGCATTAAAAATCCTGCTCTTTAGGCCCCATGTAAAGTGTTTCAGCATCTTGTTTTAGTACTGTCATTCATCACTTAGAAAAATCTGTGATAGGGTAAATAACGTTAATAATTGGTATCTTCTGCAATCACGTCTCATATTGCTATGCGCACTTAGAAATTCTGTCCCTAGGATAACATTAACAAGTTGTACTCTTGCTATTCCTGGAATGGTGCATAATGTTGTGATGTTACGTGCATTTAGAAATCCTGTTTAGGTTATTATGCATCATGATGCATTAGACATCATGCTATAGGATCGTACTCATTTAACTGCACTTAGTCTAAATACAGATATCTAAAACAATCCCATGTTCTAAACAATTGGTAATTAGTCCTTGCACATCTTCAACGCCTAGAATTGCATATTATTAGCTATAAACAACCTAGAGTGGTTAACAAATCTGAATAACTGTTGCATGTTATCCTACACCTAGGCAAGCCTTAGGTAATCAACTTAAAAAATAAAACCAGAACTGTCCTTTGTGATTAATGTTCAATTGTCAGCATGCTTAAAACCAATAGGAAAGTCTGATTAAGACTTCCTCTCTAAGTTATGCAATAAATCTGTCTTTGTTATTATCACTTAGACACCATGCGTAGGATGATCTGGACCTTAATTGTGTATGAGACATGTTGTTTATGTGCACTGTTTGTGGAGGTCTTTGAGCCTTTTCCTGTTTATGTGCTACCCCCTTTATCTGCAGTTATACTTGTTCATTATATGTCGCCTTAGCATTTTCACCTTTAAAACCTGAGGGTCTTCCTAGCACCTCCTTTAGGATAGGAGTCCTAATTTCCTCTGAGACTGAAAGGGAGGGAAGGGTAACAGCATGCAATATAGACCGAGACCAACACTTGATTTAGTTGCTTTCACGGGGTGGGAAAGGGTAGAATATGGATATGATGACCGGTGCGCTAATACCACGTGTAGCCCTTCTTCGAGGAGTGATTACCGGGTATTGCATTGATGTGATCCATATTATTATAAACCTAGGATACCTTTTATATGCTTATATTGTAATCCTTTCAAAATCTAATCTTCTTTACTGTTTTCAAACATCTGCATGCTTAAGACTTAAATCCCCTCTTATTTGAGCCTTTATTTGTTTGTTTGCTAAGCCATACAAATTCACAGAAACCATTTGGCCGAGAAGCACACTTGTGGATCCTGAGGGGTGCCTAACACCTTCCCCTTAGGATAATTTCAAGCCCTTACCCAATCTCTGGTTAGTAATGTGGTTGTAATTGAACCCCTTAGGTTCCCTAACGCATCGTTAAATTGTGAGGTGGCGACTCTTCAAAATATGCAAACCCCTTTCCAAAAGGAACGAGTTGTCTCAACCAATGTCATAAACCCCTTTCAACCGAGCCCCGAAAGGAGCGCTCAAGGAAAAAGGGGGGGCGCGACAGCTTGTTCTCAAAAAATTTCACTTCTCTGACAATTTCCTCAGGTATTATATCTTCCTCTTCTATTTCCTCTGAGTCACTATCCTTATGTTGCGTTGTCTCATTACATGTCACAGTTGTTGGTTCATCAGGATAAGTAATAATAATTCCCGGAACTCGGCGGGCCCGTGATGGTGTAGCGGTCCAGTTCCTGAGAATATCTCCTTTCTCCACGGTCTAAATGACGAAGCCTTCCTCTTCCTCCTCCTCAATTACTATGCTGCAATCCATATACTCATCTTTCAAGAAAAGATTCCTTAAACCAGCTAGAATTTCATCTTCTTTAGATCCTAATATCATGCCGGCCTGATGGAAGGATTGGCTCAAATATGGTACCGGCTGCTCAAGAGGGTAATAAGGACCACGCCATGGCGGCGACCAATCCTTATACTCTTGCCATGTGTACTGATATTCAAAGGTTGTGCCCTTTGAGACCCATCGAATGCTTTCACATTCATACTTCCAGCTCGTATCTCATGCAAACCTTTACCCAATCTCTTCAGAGTGGTCAATGGACAGAATTTGAGACTTGAACCTCCATCTATCAAGACCCTGGCAATAAATTTTTCTTCGCACTGCACTATGATATGCAGCGCCCTGTTGTGACTTAACCTTTCCGGCGGCAATTCATCTTCGTGCAAAGTAATCTTATGGCTTTCCAATACTTGTCCTACAATATTGGCCATCTCTCCACTCTTAATGTTTTTGGGTACATAAGCTTCATTCAACACTTTCATCAATGCAATTTTATGCGCCTTAGAATTCTGTTGATCAACCACAGAATACTCTCTTGCTTGCACCTTTCTCCAAGTATCATCCAGGCCAGTTTCAATTATAGGCTATTTGTAAGCGGCTTATTTACTTGTTCCTCCCGAATGGTCGGGCGTGTAAACCCTACTAGTAGGGGTCATACCTTGTGCTGCACCGGTTTCTTCCATTTTCCCGTTCCCTTTCCTTCTCACTTCTTTGGCATATTCCCATGGTATAGCATTGGACTTAAAAGACGATGTAGGTTCTACCGTCACGATGAATAGTGTGGTCACTTCTACTTCGAACGCAGTTGGCGTGGTTGAGGGCGTTGTTACTTCAACCTCAAACGAAGTCGGTACGGCTACCTCAACTTCAATTGGTCACTGTATCTGTACCACACTAAGTGTGAGAGTGATTGGGGGTATTTTAGGATCATCTGCTTCCCAAATGAGCCCGATTGACCCTTCCGGATCACATTCTTCATCAGTTTCTATCACATTTACCCCCTCGCCCCTGTGATCCAGGAGAGGATTGTTGCGTACATTAGGTGCAACCTCTTTTGCTTGTATAACTTTGGTGTCAATCAATGTCTGGATCTTTTCTTCAGAGTGTGACATTAGTCAATAGTGGACCCTTCATGCCCGAGTGGTAGGCAAATGTCTTGTTTGGATTGACCCACTAAGAGGATATTTCCATGGAAACAGTGAGAATGGGAGTGACATAACCGGCATCCTTCAGTCTCTCGTACAACTGGTCGATGGGTCCAGCAATAGGGGTGTATTTTCTGGGTGGTCTGCGGTCAAAATTTGGTCTAGGTTTGTGGTAGTTTTGGCGGGCTGGTGGTGAGTGGTAATATGTTGGTTCAGTGTTATAACTATGGAAACCGGTGGTGGGTTATTGGTATCTGGGGGTGAAGGCTGTTATGTGGATGGGGGTGTTTGGTATGTGAGAGGAGTGGGTCACCATCACTGCCCCTGCTTCCTTCTTTTTAGAAATGCCGCTTGACTGCAAGTCTTTGTGTGTAGCCTTGAGTGCCTCAAAATTTGTTACCATTCCACTCTTAATCCCCTATTATATTCTTTATCCCAATTTAATTATGTTGGAAAATTTATGTTTCTCAATAACAATCAGTCTCTCATAATACTGCGGATCCTGAGCTCGAACAAAGAACTTGTTCATTTGCTCTTCTTCAAGTGCTGGCCTTACCTTCGCAGCTTCTAATCTCCACCGAATAGCATACTCGCGGAAATTTTCTATAAACTTCTTTTTAAGATTCTGGATATAGTATACGTATGGTGCATTCTCTGTATTGAAACTGAACCGATCCATAAAATCTGATGCCATACTTACCCAAATAACCCATTTCTTCGGGTTTTGAATGGTGTACCAGTAAAAGGCGTCTCCTGTGAGGCTCCTCATGAACAACTTCATGTGGATTCTTTCATCTCCACCAACCCTTACGAGCTTGTCACAATATGTTCATAAATGTACCTTTAGATCACATGTCTCGTCGACCATTTCGAACTTGGGAGGTTTATAACCCTCTGGAACTTCTACGTCTGGCTGAATACACAAATCCTCAGAGTTCAAACCTTCGATGCCTTGACCACCTTCAACACCTTGGACTCGACTTGTAAGCTTCTTAAGTTCCTCCGCCATGTTCTTGATGAGAAGGTCCTTCTTGGCAGACTCGGGCATATATAGGGTCTGTTATGAAGTGTGGGATAAGGTTTCCACGTATATAGGGTTACTTTGGTGGACTCCAGGAATTTGCGCGTAGTGGTGGTCGTTGGTTGAGTTTTGGGGATTAGAGGTAGGTTGTGGTGCGTTTTGAGGAGTGTGGTAGGTGGTGGTTTGTGGGTACTGGGTCGGATGATGGTGATGTAGTGGATGATTTGGTACTGGTGGAGGATTAAGATTTTGGGGAGGCATGGCATATTGATGAGGTGGGGGAGGATTTTGCGGGTTCTGGTTTTGTGTGGTCTGAGGAGGTACTGGGTTTCGGGCATTTTGTTGATTGATGTCGGGAACATTCAGGGTAAGGGAAAGGTTTACCAAGTTCCAGACCTGCTCAAGTTCCCCTTGTAACTCCAATATCTTATGTTCTAACCATAAAACCAAGCCATTATGTGCTGGAGTACTCCGACCATCCGAAGTTTCGACATTCTCTGCATGTAGCATTCTCTTTACTGATACCACTCATATCGTCCATTTTACATTTCCTTTTTTTTAGGATCACTTGGAGGAGGAGGAGGAGGTGGAGGACCTCTAGATCTGATATGATATGTTGATGATGCCAGTAGGCACGAACCAACCTTTAGGGATGGGAATAAACAAAGAAAAGAAGAAAAACAAAAAGGTAAACAAGTTAGTAAAGAGTATTAAAAGGATATTTGCGGTATTTAAACACGTATTGCGGAATTATAAATTCGCATCCTGATTTGGGGACCTCATTGTGCCCGAGGTAGGCCTAGCGACATCTAGATTTGGAGAAACCCAATGCCAATAACTGCGTCATTTCATTAATATGATAAATGGACCAAATCCCTACTAAAACGACAATAATTATAAATAGTCACTAATGGAATTTGCATTACAACCGAAGTCTAAAACGAATCTAGAACGCAAGAAACATCATTCCTAATCTATTTGGTCCCAGAGGGACCTTCTCCATGCTTTTCCATCTTTGCTCCATTAATCAGATTCCCTAGGTCGCGTACGTCCAACAACAGATATGCCCTTGCTAGATGCCCTCCTTCGTTTCCCTCTGCATTTTGTCAGTTCAACCCCTACTCCAAATACTCCAACCTCTTTGTTTACTTAGTAGTGATTCCCCTCCATGCGTTGATTGCTTCCATGTCCACTTTATGCTATTCCAAATGCCTGGCTTCAGACTCGAAAATCCTTTTGCGCAACCTTATGTATTTGAATTGTGCTTTAGCAGCGTCGTCTATGATCCAATTCCTCAAATTAACCCCTGGCTTGACATCTCCCTCTATGTCATCTACCAACCATGATGGATAGAAGTACACATGGTCGGCATGATACCGATCTGCCTCGATGGTATCTTTCTCCACAATGATCTTTTGATTCCACATGTGATGTGTCTCGTACTTGAATGGAATGCCATTCCCCTGGAAGTCTATTTTGGACTGAACCATTTTGGAAACTTATGGTATAACCTTCTTTCTCCCAGCTTGCCTCATAACCCTGATAGGAGCATAAGGATAGATCCCCCCTCAATCCGATTAGCACTAGATGAGGAGCATCTCTCGACCTAATGATGAATTCACTGCTAGGGAACCACTCGAACACCCAGTGTACCTTCTCTTCAGTCAAATTGCTAAATAAATGTACCTAGCTCACAGCGTTTCCCGGTTGTGCAAACCTGTCGGGGGTAAAAGTCATTTTCTTCGGATGGTGATAGTCTATGTGATCCTTCCATGGTCGTCGCGGAAATTCTTGACGGTATTCTCCTCTCTGAAGGTGTTATAACAACCATACTTTAAGAAATAGATTGCAACCCTCGAAATGTCTATACCCTTTTTTGCAACGGTCTAAGGCCTGGTACATCTCAGCCAAAATAATAGGGACAATAGTATAAGTTTTCCCCTCAATCCCCTCCATTAAGGTCTTAGTGACCATAGCTAGCGAGTGTGGATCCTTTCTCCCTGTATTGGAAATACCGGCATCCTCAGGAAATAGAAAATGAATACGAAAACTCGGCGGTGTGTCCAAACCAGAGAAGTGATGGCAAGCTCATCATGGTAAAGGCGATATGACTTGCTGTGTCCATAATGCTCATAAAGAAACTCGAATGGTATGTAAGATTTCTTCAGACAGACAGACTAACCCATCATTTTTCTTGAAACCCATCATTTTCAAGAAACCTCGAGAAGTGCGGTTTTTCAGTACCAACAAACCAGGGCAATCCCATGGGAACCCAGCGAAACCTCCTATTTCTTGTAAAAGAGGAGTCATTTCTATGTCGCCAAAATGGAACACGGCTCTCTTCTCATCCCAAAACATGGTGGCGGCCTCAATTAATGCATTGTTTGGCTGAAGTCTAACAAAGAGGGTAAATTCTCGAGGACTCTTTTCACATGGTCTTTGTCACTTGGTGAGAGATTTTTCCACCAATCCAGAAGTAAAGGTGGGATACTTTGAACCATGCCGAACCTGGGGACTTTGTGCCTCATTTCTGCAAAACAAATAAAGTTAGCCCTTTCCCCCCTTCGGATTTGACTAATTACACGTTAGTGATCAATATATTGGCATGTTTTCTCCAAATAATGCACAGATCATGATTGTGTCCCTTGGGATTATGGAAATCCCGATGGATTTTGGACAAGGCTTGCCTTAGCGGGCTATCACGCGGACAGTGTTCTAACCCATACTAGGTTTGGACATGATGCATGTAGAGTTAACATTAGAGTGGGGGTTTCTAGAGGAATCTAGACCGCTACCCTCAAGCGGACAACTTGAAAGGTGAAGGCACGGAACCGTCGACTGCACCGCTGATCAACTAGTTTTACTGCAAATAAGCCTTTCAAAATTTAAAGGGTGATATTGGAAGAGCGCGGACACTCATCAAGCGCTGCTATGATATTAATTACGCACGAGTGGAATATGATGTGGAGCATGATTTATGCAAAGATAAAACAATACGTTCTCAAATATTTTGCATGATGAAAATAATAAATGCAGTATTAAATGAAACATAAAGACATAAAAAGAAAGGAAAACAAGAAAAAGTTAGTTCGCGCAATGTAGAAGTTGTAATAAAGTAAGCTAGGGAGTAAGGGTAGGGAGAGACATGATGTAGTAATTTTTTTTAAAAATGATTTAGATCAAGCAAACATGACTAGAAAATAAAGGAAAACACATGTCATAACAGAGTTGAGCAGAGATTTGCATATTAATGCGAATTCAAATAAAGGGAAAACATGGAAGGGTGTGCATGTAGCAATAAAAGGGAAACGGGAGTGGGATATTTCATGTAACAAAATAATAAAAGACACGTTTATCAAAGAATACTAATTCATATAGACTAAATTTGTTATGGTAAGAGCCTAAATATCCCCAGCAAAGTCTCCATGTTGTCCCTCCCTTTTTTTCTCGTGAAATCGAGTTTCGACACGTGACAACTCTTTTAAAGGAGGTGTTAAAAGAGAGAGTCGTCACCTAACAATTTTTAAGGTGTGTTAGGGCACCTAATTTCCAATGACTCAGGTTTAACCAGTTTGCATCACTAAAGATCAGATAAGGGCTTAAATTACCTCGAAGAGGAGGTGTTAGGCACTCTTCAAGGTCCACGACTGTGGGTCCCGGCCGAACTCAAATTATATGAATTAGTCAGACAAACAAAGACAAAGAAAGCAAGAAGTTTTGGAAAATTCATTATTAAAAGGCTTTGAGTAAGTACAAATACTTGAAATAAAGATGGTGGTCCTAAGTTTTTTATCCTAAAGGATCACCCCGTGCAACATAAATAATACTTGCGATTTTAGAGAACAGAGATGTGCTAATAAGAACATAATGGAATAAACATTGCGAAGGATGAGAAACTAACCAGTTATTGCTCAACAAATAAGAAAATAACAGCAATATGACCCACAATCCCAGATGCGTCAAGTTCCCAAGGGTTTCGAGGAACCCAGGGCAGTGATCATAACCAAGAAAGGTCAGAAAAGTAGGAAGTCTGATGGCCTTGGCTTTCCGCCGACCAAGAGCCAAAAACAGAACAAGAGAATAAATGAACACAGAGTAAAAGCCCTAATATTTTTAAAAAATTGGCGATTTGAGTCTTGTTCAAGAGGGAATTGGGGAGGGGTTTATATAGTAGTAAAAATCAAATAGTGATAGAGTGATTTAAGCAACAAACAAGGAAAATAAATATACAAATAGGTCTTAAAATCAATTTAAGAGATCTGCAAACCCTAGTTTTTAGGGAAAGTAAATATCAACAGAATATAAACAAAAATCGGACTCACAATAGAATAGGACGCATGTAGACAGAATAACACTCAAAAATCAGGGATTCGAACCATTTTTGGTTCAATTTCAGAGAGATCTGCTTGTCATGTTTAGGCAAGCACTATAGTAGAATAGACAGTACCAAAAAGAGGTCGAATATGGTAAAAAATAATAATCAAATCCCATATTTGGTGGGATTAGGAGAAGGGTTTTGGGGGCATAGTTTTAGGTTTCTTCAGAGAGAGAAAGGGAGATGAGAGGGTTTAGGGGCGGCGGTTTGGAGGGAAATGGTTAGGGTTTGGGGGTGATGGGTTAGTAAAGGGGCGGATTAGATATGGGCCGTTGATCTCAGAGATCAATGGCCACAATTAAAGGGAGTTGGGTCAGGTCGTTTTAAATGGGTTGCGATCAGGTTTTGGGTTAAGGGGTTATTTGGTTTTGGGATGGGGTTATTGAGCTAGTGTATTGGGTGTTTTGGGCCATTATTTGGTCTGAAATTGTTTAGAAATTGGGGCTAGTTTTTAAATACTCAATATTTATCAAAAAATAATTTATAAAAGTGATTAATAAATAACAGAAATATTATTTGTGCACTAAAATTATTGAAAAGAATAAACTAATATTATAAGAATATAAAAGTTATTTTGGAAAAAATAATGCAATTATACATAAATATAGGCTATTATTGCAAAAAATGTGCAATTAGCCTAAAAGTGCAGATTTAATTATAAAAAATGAAGTAAAATATTTAAAAACATACATGTTGGTGTAAATAATGAGTTTGGATGATTAAATCATCATAAAAATAATTTAAAGGATAATTATTGGATATTTATATAATGAAATGCAGAAAGAAATTAATTTAGAGCTTCTAAAATTATGGAAAATTATGGAAAATGCCTTTATAGGTTTATAGACTAAATGATGATGCAAATATACTATTTTGAAAGTATATATATACAATTAAAAAATATGGGGGGGAGGGGAATTGGGTACCAACATCTGCCCCTCTTTACGTGGGAATGATGAAAGAGTTGTCTGGTAAAGAAATGATGACCGATTTTGACCGAATGGCGTGATTGGAAAAATGGAGGCCGAACTCTGGTTTCTGAGTTGCCTACATATCCCTAGTTTTACGGGAATCAGATCGTGTGTAGTTCTGGATCCAGCGGTGAACTAAGCCGATGGAGTTGTTATACGAACAGACAAGCTCTTCTAGATAAGACGATATCATATGAGTTTATATGGAATTATAAATGGATGTATCCCAGAACAGTTATAGATGATCATTTGAACGGTTATCAAGTGGAAGTGGGTAACGGATGGTGGTTGGTTGTATTTGAGGTAGTTTCAGGATGTGAGCATCAAACGAAAACCGGAGCGAAGATTGCTCCAGTTAAAAGAACAGTTACCTCATGGATTACCTACAAATATTAAACGCAATGCATGCAAGTATATATGGGATTATTGCGAGAATTTAAACATTATGCAAATTCCCTTTGGACCATGAAAGTTGTCTTTGGACGATGAGGATGACGTCCTTATACCATGATCTCCTGGGCCATGAATCGCATGATAAGGGATTCGCAGGCCATGAAATGATGTTCTCGGGCCATGAAAATGGTTCCTCTGAACTATGATGCCTTTGAATAATGATGTGCAATATTGAGAGATCCTCAGTACATGAAATGGTATCTTCCGGCTATGAGGATGACGCCTTCGGAATATGACACCTTTGGGGAAAATGGCAATGTTTCAACCCATGAGATGCAAAGACATGATGTTTGGTCATATGCGAAGCGAAACAAGGCAGAGCTTAGTCTTGTGTAAGATTGGGGCAAATCTTATCCCCGGGAAAGCGGAATATAGTGCTAGATTTCAACTAGCATATCATTTTGTATTATGCAAAGAAAAGCAGAGCTTAGACTTATGCAGTTGAGGAGGTAGGGCTTAGACTCGTGCAAGAAAGGGAGACAGTGCGTAGTATCATGTAATGGAAAGGAGATTCTTAGCCTCATGCAATTGAGGAGGCAATGCTTAGACTTATGCAAGAAAGGAGACAGTGCTTAACTGCATGCAATGAAAAGGTAATGCTTAGCCTTATGCAATTAGGAAGGCAGGGCTTAGCCTCATGCGAAATAGGAGATAGTGCTTAGTCTCATGCAAGGAAAGGCAATGCTTAGCCTTATGCAATTGAAGAGGCAGGGCTTAGCCTCATGCAAAATTGGAGAAAATGCTTAGTATTATACAATTAAGGCAATGCTTAGCCTTATGCAATTAGGGAGGCAATGCTTAGCCTCATGCAAGAAAAGGAGACAGGGCTTAGTCTCATGCAATGGAAGGCAATGCTTAGCCTTACGCAATAAGGGAGGCAATGCTTAGCCTCATGCAAAGAAAAGATAATCAGTGATAGCAGAGTATTTCTTAGCTGGAGACATGCAAAGAAAAGATAATTAGTGATAGCAGAGTATTTCTTAGCTGGAGACATGTTTGCGTTTGGCATATTTATCATTATGAAGATAGTGATTTTTATGTGTGTACGTATTATTCATTGTTCTGCATCCAAAGAAAAATCGTGAGTTATGCGGGGAAGGTTGGTTCATGCCTTTGCCTGCTTGTTTTGCTTTTCTTTGATCTGTATAGAGATCCTGCTCAAGTTACCATGGGTAGCATCTGGCTATTTCCTAAAAATAAATTTTTCGAGAAAATATGTGTGTATTTGATAAATGTAGTTATTTAAAAACATAGTAGTATGCAATATCAAGTAAATTAGATGAGCCAATGACTGTGACACTTTAAGAGACATTACGATTTCCTTGCATTAGGATTTTGAGAGTCCTCCTCAAAATTCTGCCCCAGTTTAATAGGCGATTCTTTGACCATTCTGCATATGACGAAGGTTGGTTGGACTTGCTT
Organism: Nicotiana knightiana; assembly: GCA_005239525.1. NCBI lineage: Eukaryota > Viridiplantae > Streptophyta > Magnoliopsida > Solanales > Solanaceae > Nicotiana > Nicotiana knightiana. Next base: position 35,779 of record ML379370.1, read on the forward strand.
CAAAATTTTGAGGGTCCTCCTCAAAATTCTGCCCTAGTTTCTGACCATGGTGAAAATAAAGATTTTATTAACTTGTGACCGAACCCACAGGGTTGCCTACGTATCCCCTCTTAAACGGTAATCAGGTCAAGCGTAGTTCAGTTACATTAGATAGAGAGATGCAAACAATCTAAGCATAGTATCTTTTAACTGTGTCTGAGTAGATAGGCTTTGGCAAAATCTCTCTATCCATTTCTGCAAGTATGAGTGATCCTCCTGTTAGTACTCTGTGAACCATGTAAGGCCCTTTCCAGTTGGGTGAAAATTTTCCTTTGGCTTCATCTTGATGGGGGAAGATCTGCTTCAGCACCAGCTTCCCCAGTGTGAACTGTCTAAGTCTGACCCTTTTGTTTAAAGCTATGGAAATTATGATCTGATAAAGTTGACAGTGGCATACCGCATTCATTCTTTTCCCATCAATAAGAGATAATTGTTCGTAGCGACTTCTTATCCATCCTGCATCACTGAGTTCAGCTTCTTGTATAATTCTTAAGGAAGGAATGTCAACTTCAGCAGGAATGACAGCTTCAGTACTGTAGACAAGCAAGTAGGGGGTTGATGCGGTCGATGTGCGGACTAAAGTACAATACCCCAATAAGGCAAATGGTAATTTCTCGTGCAATTGATTGTGGTTTCCTACCATCTTTCTCAATATTTTCTTGATATTCTTGTTTGCGGCCTCCACGGATCCATTCATTTGAGGCTTGTATGCTATGGAATTCTTATGCTTGATTTTCAATGTTTCACACATAGCCTTCATTAAGTCACTGTTGAGGTTGGCGGCATTGTTGGTGATGATGAATTCTGGCACCCCGAATCGGCAAACAATATGATCCCTGACAAAATCTACGACTACTTTCTTGGTTACAGCCTTGTAAAATGCAGCCTCAACCCATTTTGTGAAGTAGTCTATGGCCACTAAAATGAACCTGTTCCCCTTTGAAGCGGCAGGCTCGATCTAACCGACGACATCCATTCCCGAAGCGGCAAAAGGCCAAGGTGCGCTTGTTGCATTGAGTTCGTTTGGTGGCACCCGTATCATATATGCATGTATTTGGCACTGATGACATTTTTGGAAATACCTGATGCAGTCCATTTCCATAGTCATCCAAAAATATCCTGCTCTCAATATCTTCTTGGCAAAAATAAAACCGTTCATGTGTGGTCCGCAAGTTCTAGCATGTATCTCTTCGAGCAGTTTGGAAGCTTCATTGACATCGACGTACCGTAATAATCCTAGGTATGGAGTCTTTCTGTACAAAATTCCTCCATTTTGGAAGAAATGGTTGGATAATCTTCGGAGTGTGCATTTCTGAGTATGATTTTCATGCTCCGGGTATCTTCTTTCGCGAAGTATTTCTTGAAATCATGGAACCACGGATTCCCAGTTGTTTCTTCTTTAACATGAGCGTAATAAGCTGGTCGATTATGGATCCTTACATAAATAGGTTCGATGAAATTCTTGTATGGGTGTTGTATCATGGAAGACGGAGTGGCCAATGCGTCTGCAAACTCATTCTGGATTCTCGGAATATGTTTGAACTCTATCTATGTGAACCTCTTCATCAACTCTTGGAGATGATATAGATATTGTAATATTTTGGTGTTCTTTGTAGCCCACTCCCCTAGAACCTTATCTACTATAAGGTCTGAATCACCAATTACCAGCAATTCCTGGATATTCATGTCAATGGCCAAATTGAGCCCCAGGATGCAAGCCTCATATTCTTCCATATTGTTGGTGCACAGGAATATAAGTTTTGCGGATACCGGGTAATGTTGACCTATCTCTGACACCAAAACAGCTCTAATATCTACTCCTTTGAAACTTGTGGCCCCATCGAAAAGCATTCTTCAACCGTCTTAGGTTTCGGCGATATCTTCTCCTACAAATGATACTTCTTCATTGGGAAAATACGTTTTTAATGGTTTGTATTCTCCTCCCACGGGATTTTCTGCAAGATGATCTGCTAATGTTTGTCCCTTAACCGCCTTCTGAGTCACAAAGACGATGCCAAATTCACTCAATAGTATCTGCCATTTTTACAGCATCCATGTAGGCATGGTTTTCTGAAAAATGTATTTCAGAGGATCCATTCTTGATATGAGATATTTGGTACAGGCACAGAAGTAGTGCCTCAATTTCTGAGATATCCATGTCAGAGCACAGCAGGTGCGTTCCAGCAAAGAATACCGTGCTTCATAGGGTGTGAACTTCTTACTCAGATAGTATATGGCCTGTCTTCCCTCCCCGTCTCATCGTGTTGTCCTAAGACACAACCGAAAGCCTCATCTAGTACGGACAGATATAGTAGCAGAGGTCTACACGGTTCTGGTGGGACCAGGACTGGTGGTGTGGACAAATATTCCTTGATTTTTTCAAAATCTTTCTGACATTCTTCGTTCCAACTTGTTGCGGCATCATTCTTTAACATTTTGAAATTCGGCTCACACATCACGGTTGATTGTGCTATGAAGCGGCTGATGTAATTGAGACACCCCAAGAAAATCATCACATATTTTTTGTTCTTTGGTGGTGTCAAATCTTGGATAGGATTGACCTTTGAAGGGTCTATCAAAATTCCTCGGTTGCTGACAATGAACCCTAATAACTTTCTCAGTAGGGACTCCGAAGGCATATTTTGCGGGATTCAGTTTCAAATTATACCTTCGAAGTTGATCAAAGAATTTTCTCAAGTCTGCTATGTCATTTGTACCCTTCTTGGATTTGATGATGACATCGTCCACGTGTATCTTTATCTCCTTGTATATCATGTCGTGGAAAATGGTGGTCATGGGTCTCATATAAGTGGCCCCAGCATTCTTCAGGCCAAACGGCATCATTTTATAGCAATACACTCCCCATAGCGTAACAAAGGCTATATTTCGCCATCTTCCTCATCTATCCAGGTCTGATGATATCCCTCGAAGCAATCTACAAAAGACTCGAGTTCGTGCTTGGCACAATTATCGATCAGTAAGTATAGATTAGGAAACGGGAAATCATCCTTGGGATTTGCTCTGTTTAAATCCCGATAGTCGACACATACTCTGACTTTCGCATCCTTCTTCGGAACTAGCACGATGTTAGCCAACCAGGTTGGATATTCAACCACTCTGAGAACCTTAGCTTTGATCTTCTTGGTGACCTCCTCTTTTATTTTCAGACTCATATCTGTCTTGAACTTTCTGAGCTTCTGCTTTACAGGCGGACACATCGGATTGGTAGGTAGTTTATGAGCCACTATAGATGTTCTCAAACCAGTCATATCATCAAAAGACCATGTGAAAATATCTCCATACTCTTTCAGGAAATGGGTGTATTCTTCTTTCACTAATGGTGACAGGGGAATTCTTATGGGAGTTTCTTTGACAGTTTCGGAATTTCCCAAATTGACTATCTCGGTTTCGTCCAGATTGGACTTAGGCTTGTTCTCAAAAAATTTCACTTCTCTGACAATTTCCTCAGGTATTATATCTTCCTCTTCTATTTCCTCTGAGTCACTATCCTTATGTTGCATTTTCTCATCACATGTCACAGTTTTTGGTTCATCGGGATAAGTAATAATAATGCCCGAAACTCTACGGGCCCGTGATGGTGTAGCGGTCTAGTTCCTGAGAATAGCTTATTTCTCCACGATCTAAATGACGAGGCCTTCCTCCTCCTCCTCCTCAATTACTGCGCTGCAATCCATATCCTCATCTTTCAAGAATAGATTCCTTAAACCAACTAGAATTTCATCTTCTTTAGATCCCCACATCATGTGGCCTGATGGAAGGATTGGCTCAAATGTGGTACCGGCTGCTCAAGAGGTTAATAAGGACCACGCCATGGAGGCGGCCAATCCTTATACTCCTACCAGGTGTATTGATATCCAAAGGTTATGCCGTGACGTTTTAGTTGTATTGGTTTAGCGATACCCTGGAGATTCTTACTCCCCTTACCAGGTTCATACCCTTCCCATGCCAATATGCTCTCTATTTTTCTACTCCACCATTTATCTTTCTCAATCGCGTTGACACGCTCGATGTGATGGTAAGTCTCTCCACCTAACTTTCTCCTATTATCCACAACTGAAACACTCTGATTGGTGTAAATAGGATTACTCCCGTCTCCATGGATGATCACTTTTTGATGGTTCCATTCAAACTTCACAACCTGATGCAGAGTAGAGGCTACGGCCCCATCAACGTGTATCCAAGGTCGTCCCAACAGCAGATTGTGAGGTGGATATGTCTAGCACTTGAAATTCAATATCAAACCAAGTCGGGCCCAACTACAAACAGAGGTTGGTCTCCCCAATTGTGGCCCTTTGAGACCCATTGAATGCTTTCACATTCATGCTTTCAGCTTGTATCTCATGCAAACCTTTAATCAATATCTTCAGAGCGGTCAATGGACAGATGTTGAGACTTGAACCTCCATCTATCAAGACCCTGCCAATAAATTTTTCTTTGCACTGCACTGTGATATGCAGCTCCCTGTTGTGACTTAACCCTTCCGGCAGCAATTCATCCTCGTGGAAAGTAATCTAATGGCTTTCCAATACTTGTCCTACCATATTGTCCATCTCTCCATTGTTAATGATGTTGGGTGCATAAGCTTCATTCAACACTTTCATTAATGCATTCGTATGCGCCTCAGAATTTTGTAGTAGTGATAGAATGGATATCTGAATAGGGGTTTTGTTCAGATGATCAACCACAGAATACTCTCTTGCTTGCACCTTTCTCCAAATATCATCTGGTCCAGTTTTAATGATAGGCTGCTTGGAAGCGACTTCTTTACTTGTTCCTCCCAAATGCTCGGGCGTGTAAGCCCTACCAGTTCTTGTCATACCTTGTGCTACACCGTTTTCTTCCATTTCCCCCTTCCCTTTCCTTCTCGCTTCTTTAGCATATTCCCATGGTATAGCATTGAACTTAAAGGACCGTGTAGGTGCTACTGTCACGGTAAATAGTATGGTCACTTCTACTTTGAACAGAGTTAGCATGGTTGAGGGCATTGTTACTTCAACATCGAACAGAGTCGGTGCGGATACCTCAACTTCAATCAGTGAATGTATTTGTACCACACTAGGTGTGAGAGTGACTGGGGGTATTTTAGGATCATCTCCTTCCCTAATGAGCCCGATTGACCCTTCCGGATCCCATTCTTCATCAGTTTCTATCACATTTACCCCCTCGCCCCTATGATCCGGGAGAGGATTGTTCCTTACATTAGGTGCAGCCTCTTTTGCTTGTATAACCTTGGTGTCAATCAATGTCTAGATCTTGTCCTTCAGAGTGCGATATTCGTCAATAGTGTGACCCTTCATGCCTGAGTGGTAGGCACATGTCTTGTTTAGATTGACCCACTGAGAGGATATTTCCATGGCAACATCGGGAATGGGAGTGACATAACCGGAAGACTTCAGTCTCTCATACAACTGGTCGATGGGTACAACAATAGGGGTGTATTGTGTGGGCAGTCTGCGATTGAAATTTGGTCTGGGTTTTTGGTAGTTTTGGCGGGCTGGTGGTGAGTGGTAGTATATTGGCTGAGTGTTGTAAGTATGGTAAGTGGTGGCGGGTTTTTGGAATCTGGGGGGTGAAGGCTGATATGTGGGTGGGGGTGTTTGGTATGTGAGAGGAGACTTCAGACCTTGGGCCACCATCACTTCCCTTACTTCCTTCTTTTTAGAAATGTCGGATGGCTGCAAGGCTTTGTTTGTAGCCTGGAGTGCCTCAAAATTTGTTACCATTCTGCTCTTAATCCCCTCTTATATTCTTTCTTCCAATTTGATGATGTCGGAAAATTAATGGTCTCAATAACCATCAGTCTCTCATAATAATGCGGATCCTGAGCTGGGAATAAGAACTTGTTCATTTTCTCTTCTTCCAGTGCTCGCCTTACCTTTGCAGCTTCTGATCTCCACTGAGTAGCATACTCGCGGAAATTTTCTTTCGGCTTCTTTTTAAGGTTCTGGATATAGAAGACGCCTAGTGCATTCTCTGCATTAAACCTGAACTGATCCATAAAATCCAACGCCATACTTACCTAATTAACCCATTTCTTCTGGTTTTGACTGATGTACCAGGACAAGGCGTCTCCCGTGAGGCTCCTCATGAACAACTTCATGCGTATTCTTTCATCTTTACCAACCCCTACGAGCTTGTCACAATATGTTCTCAAATTTACCTTCGGATCACCTGTCTCGTCGAAACATTTCAAACTTAGGAGGTTTATAACCCTCTGGTAGTTCTACGTCCGGCTGAATACACAATCCTCATAGTTCAAACCTTTGATGCATTTACCGCCTTCAACACCTTGGACTCGAGTTGTAAGCTTCTTAAGTTCCTCTGCCATTTTCTCGATGAGCAGGTCCTTCTTGGCGGACTCTAGCATATACAGGGTCTGTTGTGAAGTGTAGGGTAAGGTTTCCACGTATATAGGGCTACGTCAACTTCAATCGGTGACTGTATCTGTATCACACTAGGTGTGAGAGTGATTGGGGGTATTTTAGGATCATCCCCTTCCCGAATGAGCCCGATTGACCCTTCCGGATCCCATTCTTCATCGGCTTCTATCACATTTACCCCCTCGCCCCTATGATCCAGGAGAGGATTTTGCGAACATTAGGTGCAACCTCTTTTGCTTGTATAACCTTGGTGTCAATCAATGTCTGTATCTTTTCCTTCAGAGTGCGACATTCGTCAATAGTGTGACCCTTCATGCCCGAGTGGTAGGCAAATGTCTTGTTTGGATTGACCCACTAAGAGGATATTTCCATGGCAACAGCGGGAATGGGAGTGACATAACCGGCAGCCTTCAGTATCTCATACAACTGGTCGATGGGTTCAACAATAGGGGTGTATTTCTTGGGCGGTCTGCGGTCGAAATTTGACCTAGGTTTGTGGTAGTTTTGGCGGGCTGGTGGTGAGTGGTAGTATGCTGGTTGAGTGTTGTAAGTATGGAAAGTGGTGGCGGGTTATTGGTATCTGGGGGAGAAGGCTGTTATATGGATGGGGGTGTTTCGTATGTGAGAGGAGACTTCGGACCTTGGGTCACCATCACTGCCCCTGCTTCCTTCTTTTTAGAAATGTTGCCTGACTGCAAGTCTTTGTGTGTAGCCTTGAGTGCCTCAAAATTTGTTACCATTCCACTCTTAATCCCCTTTTCTATTCTTTATCCCAATTTGATGATGTCGGAAAATTTATGGTTCTCAATAACCATCACTCTCTCATAATACTGCGGATCCTGAGCTCGAACAAAGAACTTGTTCATTTTCTCTTCTTCCAGTGTTGGCCTTACCTTTGCAGCTTCTAATCTCCACCGAATAGCATACTCACGGAAATTTTCTATCAATTCCTTTTTAAGATTCTGGATATAGAAGACGTATGGTGCATTCTCTGTATTGAAACTGAACCAATCCATAAAATCTGACGCCATACTTACCCAATAAACCCATTTTTTCGGGTTTTGAATGATGTACCAGTAAAGGGCGTCTCCCGTGAGGCTCCTCATGAACAACTTCATGTGTATTCTTTCATCTCCACCAACCCCTACGAGCTTGTCACAATATGTTCTCAAATGTACCTTCAGATCACATGTCCCGTCGAACATTTCGAACTTAGGAGGTTTATAACCCTCTGGCACTTCTACGTCTGGCTGAATACACAAATCCTCAGAGTTCAAACCTTGGATGCCTTGACCACCTTCAACACCTTGGACTCGACTTGTAAGCTTCTTATGTTCCTCTGCCATGTTCTTGATGAGCAGGTCCTTCTTGGCAGACTCTGGCGTATATAGGGTCTATTGTGAAGTGTGGGATAATGTTTCCACGTATATAGGGTTACTTTGGTGGATTCCAGGAATTTGGGCGTAGTGGTGTTCGTTGGTTGAGTTTTGGAGATCAGGGGTAGGTTGTGGTGCGTTTTGAGGAGTGTGGTAGGTGGTGGTTTGTGGTTACTGGGTCGGATGATGGTGATGATGTGGATGAGTTGGTACTGGTGGAGGATTATGATTTTGGGGAGGCGTGGCATATTGATGAGGTACGGGAGGATTTTGCGGGTTCTGGTTTTGTGTGGTCTGAGGAGGTGCTGGGTTTCGGGCATTTTGTTGATTGATGTCGGGAACATTCAGGGTAAGGGAAAGGTTTACCAAGTTCTGGACCTGCTCAAGTTCCCCTTGTAACTCCAATATCTTTTGTTCTAACCATAAAACCAAGCCATTATGTGTTGGAGTACTCCGACCATCCGAAGTTTCGACATTCTCTGCATGTGTAGCATTGTCTTTACTGATACCACTCATATCGTCCATTTTACATTTCCTTTTTTTAGGATCACTTGGAGGAGGAGGAGGACCTCTAGATCTGGTATGATATGCTGATGATGCCAGTATGCACGAACCAACCTTTAGGGAAGGGAATAAACAAATAAAAGAAGAAAAACAAAAAGGTAAAAAAGTTAGTAAAGAGTATTAAAAGGATATTTGCGGTATTTAAACACGTATTGTGGAATTATAAATTCGCATCCTGATTTGGGGACCTCATTGTGCCCGATGTAGGCCTAGCGAAATCTAGATTTAGAGAAACTCAATGCCAATAACTGCGTCATTTCATTAATATGATAAATGGACCAAATCCCTACTAAAACGACAATAATTATAAAGAGTCACTAATGGCATTTGCCTTATTACAACCGAAGTCTAAAACGATTCTAGAAAGAAATAAACATCATTCCTAATCTATTTGGTCCCATATGGACCTTCTCCATGCTTTGCCTTCTATGCTCCATTAATCAGATTCCCCAGGTCGCGCACGTCCAACAGCAAATATGCCCTTGCTAGATGCCCTCCTTCATTGCCCTCTGCATTCTGACAGTCCGAGATCCTTTTCCTAATCTTTCTTTCAACCTCTATCAACCCTTGCTCCATATACTCCAACCTCTCTGTTGACTTAGTAGAAATTCCCTTCCACTCGTTGATTGCTTCCATGTCCACTTTATGTTGTTCCAAATGCCTCATTTCAGACTCGGAAACCCTTTTGCGCAACCTACTACATTTGTATTTTGCTTCAGCAGCGTCGTCTATGACTCTATTCTTCAAATTAACCCGTGGCTTGACATCTCCCGCTATGTCATCTACCAACCACGATGGATAGAAGTACACATGGCTGGCATTATACCAATCTGGCTCGATGGTATCTTTCTCCACAATGATCTTTTGATTCCACATGTGTTGTGCCTTGTACTTGAATGGAATGGCATTCCCCTGGAAGTCTGCTTTGTACTGAACCATTTTGTAAACTCGTGGTATAACCTTCTTTCTCCCAGCTTGCCTCATAACCCCAATAGGAGCATAAGGATAGATCCCCCACAATCCGATTAGCACTAAATGAGGAGAATCTCTCGACCTGATGATGAAATCACTGCTAGGGAACCACTCGAACACCCAGTGTACCTTCTCTTCAGTCAAATTGCTAAATAAATGTACCTAGCTCACAGCGTTTCCCGGTTGTGCAAACCTGTCGGGGGTAAAAGTCATTTTCTTCGGATGGTGATAGTCTATGTGATCCTTCCATGGTCGTCGCGGAAATTCTTGACGGTATTCTCCTCTCTGAAGGTGTTCTAAAAACCATACTTGCAGAAACAGATTGCAACCCTTGAGATGTCTGTACTCCTTTTTGCAACAGTCTAAGGCACGGTACATCTCATCCAAAATCATAGGGACAATAGTATAAGTTTTCCCCCACAATCCCCTCCATTAAGGTCTTAGTGACCATATCTAGGCGAGTGTGGATTTTTTCTTCCTGTATTGGAAATACCATTATCGCAGAAAACAGACAATGAATATGAAAACCCGGTGGTCTGTCCAACCCAGAGAAGTGATGGCAAGCTTATCATGGTAAAAGAGATATGACTTGTTGTGTCCATAACACTCATAAAGGAACTCGAATGGTATGTAAGATTTCTTCGGACAGACTAACCCATCATTTTTCTTGAAACCCATCATTTTCAAGAAACCTCGAGAAGTGTGATTTTTCGGTACCAGCAAACCAGGTCTATCCCATGGGAGTCCAGTGTGGCCTCCTATTTCTTCTAAAGGAGGAGTCATTTCTATGTCGCCAAAACGGAAGACGGCTCTCTTCTCATCCCAAAACATGGTGGCGGCCTCAATTAATGCATTATTTGGCTGAATGTCTAACAAAGAGGGTAAATTCTCGAGGACTCTTTTCACATGATTTTTGTCACTTGGTGAGAGATTTTTTCACTAATCCAGAAGTAAAGGTGGGATACTTTGAACCATTCCGAACCTGGGGACTCGTGCCTCATTTATGCAAAACAAATAAAGTTAGCCCTTTTCCCCCTCCGGATTTGACTATTTCACGTTAATGATCAACATATTGGCATGTTTTCTCCAAATAATGCACAGATCATGATTGTGTCCCTTGGGATTATGGAAATCCTGGAGGACTTTGGACAAGGCTTGCCTTAGTGGTTTATCATGCGGATAGTGTTCTAACCCATACTAGGTTTAGACATGATGCATGCATAGTTAACATTAGAGTGGGGGTTTCTAGAAGAGCCTAGACCGGTACCCTTAAGCGGACAACTTGAGAGGGAAAGGCGCGAAACCGTCGACTGCACTTCTGATCGACTAGTTTTACCGCAAATAAGCCTTTCCAAATTTAAAGGGTGATTAGGAAGAGCGCAGACACTCATCAAGCTCCACAATGGTATTAATCACGCACGAGTGGAATATGATGTGGAGCATGCTTTATGAAAAGATAAAACAACACGTTGTCAAATATTTTGCATGATGAAAACAGTAAATGCAGTATTAAATAAAACGTAAATACATAAAAAGAAAGGAAAACAAGAAGCATTTAGTTAGCGCAATGTAGAAGTTGTAATAAAGTAAGCTAGGGAGTAAGGGGAGGGAGAGACATGACGTAGTAATTTTTTTTTAAAAATGACTTAAAGAAGCAAACATGACTAGAAAATAAAGGAAAACACATGTCATAACCAAGTTGGGCAGAGATTTGCATATTAATGGGAATTCAAATAAAGGGAAAACAGGGAAGGGTGTGCATGAAGCAATAAAATGGAAATGGAAGACTAATTCATGTAGACCAAGTTTGCTATAGTAAGAGCCTAAATATCCCCAGCAAAGTCGACATGTTGTTGCACCCTTTCTTGTGAAATCGGATTTCGACACATGACAACTCTTTTAAAGGAGGTGTTAAAAGAGAGAGTCGCCACATAACAATTTTTAAGGTGCATTAGGGCACCTATTTGCAAATGACTCAAGTTTAACCAGTTTGTGTCACCAAAGATCGGGTAAGGGCTCAAATTACCTGGAAGAGAAAGGTGTTAGGCACTCTTCGAGGTCCACAATTATGGGTCCCGGCCGAACACGAATTATATGAATTAGTCAGACAAACAAAGACAAAGAAAGCAAGAAGTTTGGGAAAATTCATTATTAAAAGGCTTTGAGTAAGTACAAATACTTGAAAGAAAGATGAGGCGGGGTCCTAAGTTTTTTACCCTAAAGGATCACACCACGTACAATATAAATAATACTTTATTCCCTCGAGATGGGGTGTTACTCATATTATTCAGCGGGCAAAGACTATCATCTCCTGCTACCCGATTACTATCTTTAAAGTTTTTACCTAAAGCGCACTAGTTGATTCTAAATCGTGCCTTATGCGTGCACTACCCGTCTCATGCCTATGGACCATGAGGAATTTGGACCTCTATTTGGGGTGGTTCTAGACTTAACTTAGGCTGCTCAAAATGATAAATCTAAGCGACATCCCAAAACATATAAGAATGCACATAAGGGCATTAAATGGCTCAAGTTGGCCTCCACATGTAAGCAACAAATGCATGCAAACAGGTTTTGCATATTAGGCAGGTGACAAATTACAGAATTAATATGAAATAAAGTCTTTAAATCCTATGGTCATGACATCTAGGTGATTCTAAATTTTAAATGTATTGGCAGTGTCGCTTTGTATATCGCGAGTATTACAAATCCTATAGGCATGCTTTCTAAATTGTTTGCGAAATAAGGCAGTGAGATGGTTTGATAGTTCAAAATTACCAACATTGATTTTATCAGCATACTTTCTGGGCAAGCCACGGAGTCCTACAGGCAGAATTTCTAAGAATTGGCAATCGAAACTAGTTTTCGTCCTTTCATTCCTAGAGGCATGCTTTCTAGGTGAGAAAATTAATAGGAATAATAGTGATAGTAGCTAATTATATCCCTATAGGCATGATAACTACGTGAATATTATAAAGAGCATGTATTTGTTACTCAATGTAATCCTATAGGCATGATATCTAACATGAAGCAATTTGAACAAATAATTATTGTATTGCAATATAATAGGCACTTAATAACGTGAGAGAAATGAACATGTGAGCAGGTGATATTATTTATGTCCTATAGGCATGTTATCTAACAAAACACATAGAATCAAAGCATGTTGAACAAATTAGACACTCAGATCCTATAGGCAGGATTTCTACCATTTCATGCAATCATTGGAATAGACCCATTTTCCCAATTTTTTTAATACCCCAATTATCATTACGGAATTATTACAGACCCAATAATGAAATAAATTACAAAGTGATACAAAAAAACATAGTGGGCCTAAGACAGGCCCAGAGTGTACCCAGCCCAGCCAGGCTTTCGATTTTATCTCTACACAGATTTCAACATAGCCCAGAAACCACATGAGAACTTGGATCATACCCAACAACCATAGTTCATCAAAGGATCTAGTAAAACAGTCATTTACACAAGCCAATTGGTCTATTCAGTAGACATAGAGAGGGCAGAATTGGGCAGTCAAAAAGAAAGTGGCCAAGAACCTTAGGCCCTAGTGTGTCAGAGTTCACAAGGGTCTCAAAGTGGACCCCGAGCAGTGCTCCCACTAGGGGGTTAATAGAGAAGTTTTAAGGGGGCCTTGGCTTTCAGCCGGCCAAGAATTATAGGTTTAGAATAGGGAAGCAACCAATAAAAATAGTAGTAAAGTAATAAGGTTTTGAAAAGTGCATTTGCAAACATTACAAAGTGATCCCATAATGAACATATCAACACATAGGGTGCATGAACTCAAGAAACAAGTTAATGTTGCAAGTTTTCACATAACATATTGGGGTAGGGTATATTTATAAGAGGCAAGGAGTTTTAAACATTCTGGGATTACAAAGTACATAGGCAAAGCAGCCTTAGGCCAAATAAGACAAACACTTATCTAATGCAACAAGTTCAAAACCTAAAGGATCAAATTATGCTAAACACGGGGATTAAACAGTATGACTTATACCAACAACGCAAATAGAATCACATATTATAGGGAAAACAAGTCAGGAAAGATTAATCTAAGATAATTAGTTGTTAGGAGTACAGAATTGGCACGGTAAGAGCATACTGAGTGACAAACATGGTCATAGGAGCAGATTACCACTAGAGCGAAGTTCTTAACGGATTAGGGCATACTAATAACATAAATTAATCACTATAGAAATTTAGAATCAGGCAGGAAATAGGATTAGGCCATACAATTAGTGCAAACACTCAAATTGTCAATGCATTAAGCTAAACATGCTTTAAACTGTCCAAATTGCCTAAGTTAAATACAAAGACATTTTTAGGACTAACAATTTAGGCGTGAGATAATGCTAGAGAAGTTCAAGCTATATGCAGAATTACACAATGAAGAAAGTCAAGGAATTATATCAAGTCATGCAATTTCAGAGAACAGAGATGTGCTAATAAGAACATAATGGAATAAACAATGCGAAGGTTGAGAAACTAACCAGTTATTGCTCAACAAACAAGAAAAGAACACCAATATGACCCAGAATCCCAGATGCGTCAAGTTCCCAAGGGTTTCGAGGAACCCAGGACAGTGCTCACACCCAAGAAAGGTCGGAAAAGTAGAAATTTTGGTGGCCTTCGCTTTCAGCCGGCCAAGAGCCAGAAATAGAACAAGATAATAAATGAACACAGAGTAAAAGCCCTAATATTTTCCGTGAAAATTAGTAATTCGAGTCTTGTTCAAGAGGGAATGGGGGAGGGGTTTATATAGTAGTAAAAATAAAACAGTGACAGAGTGATTTAAGAAACAAACAAGGAAAATAAATATACAAATAGGTTTGAAAATCATTTAAGAGATCTGTAAACCCTAGTTTTTATGGAAAGTAAATATCCACATAATATAAACAAAAATTAGACTCACAGTAGCATAGGACGCATATAGACAGAATAACACTCAAAAATCAGGGATTTGAACCATTTTTGGTTCGATTTCAGAAAGATCTTCTTGCCATGTTTAGGAAAGAACTATAGAAGAATAGCCAGTACCAAAAAGAGATCGAATATGTCAAGAAATAACAATCAAATCCCATATCTGGTGGGATTAGGAGAAAGGTTTGGGGGCGGCAGTTTTAGGGTTCTTCAGAGAGAGAAAGGGATATGAGAGGGTTTAGCGGCGGCGGGTTGGAGGTAAATGGTTAGGGTTTGGGGGTGATGGGTTAGTTAAAGGGGCGGATTAGATATGGGTCGTTGATCTCAGGGATCAACGGCCACGATTAAAGGGGGTTGGGTCGGGTCGTTTTAAATGGGTTGCGACCGGGTTTTGGGTTAAGCGGTTATTTGGTTTTGGGTTGGGGTTATTGGGCTAGTGTATTGAGTATTTTTGGCCATTATTTGGTCCGAAATTTTTAGAAATTGGAGCTAGTTTTTAAATACCCAATATTTATCAAAAAATAATATAAAAAGTGATTAATAAATAACAAAAATATTATTTGTGCACTTAAATGATTGAAAATAATAACTTAACATTATAAAAAATATAAAAATTATTTTGGAACAAATAATGCAATTATACATGGATATAAGCTATTATTGCAAAAATGTGCAAGTAGCCTAAAAATGCATATGTAATTATAAAAAATGAAGTAAAATATTTAAAAACATACATGTTGGCGTAAATAATGAGTTTGGATGATTAAATCATCATAAAAAAATTTGAAATATAATTATTGGATATTTATATAATAAAATGCAGAAAGAAATTAATTTAGAGCTTCTAAAAATTATGGAAAAATATGAAAAATACTTGTATAGGTTTATAGACTAAATGATGATGCAAATATACTATTCTAAAAGTAAATATATACATTTAAAAAAATGGGGAAAAATTGGGTATCAACACTCGTCTCCGCTATGCCCATAGTACGGAGAATACGATGACACTCCTCCTGAAAACCCTGAGCATAATCTGAAGTTAATCCGCTGAAAGTAGGTGGGTGGTACTTTTTGTACCTCTCAAGTCTAAGCTTCTCCGTCTCAGAAGCGGCTGTCCTGGTCATGCTGAACCGGAGCTACCGGCGGCATAGGAATGAACTCCGGAGCCTAATCAACCTGGACCCTCTGATCAAGAGTACTGGCTGCGGTAGTTTGTGCCCCTCCCCCGGCCTGAGATGTGGCGGGAGCTAGTGGGATCAATCCAGCCTAAGCTAAGGTGTTGAACATGCTCATGAACTGGGCTAGAGTCTCCTGGAGGGATGGTGCAGCAATGGGAACCTCCGGTGCCTGCCCTCCAGCTGGAGCTGCTGGGAGCTCCTCTGTCGCAGCTCGCGCAGGTGCTCTGGTTGCACCGCGTGGTCGTCCTCTACTCGGGCCCCGGTATCTGGCGGCTCTAGCAGGGGGCTCGGGTGCCTGATCGTCAAATCTCCCGGTATGGGTCATCACCATTTGTGAGAAAGAATAGAATAGAGAATTTTAGAATTTGATGCCAATAACTCGCACGACAAGGAAATCAAAGAAGTACGATTGTTCCTAACAGTTCCATAGCCTCCCGAAGATAACTACAGACATCTCTGTACCGATCCGCGAGACTCTAATAAATCGGGTTGTGACTCATGATACCTATGAACCTAGGGCTCTGATACCAACTTGTCACGACCCAAATTCTCCCTCCGTGAATTTGTCGTGACGGCACCTAATCTCTACGACTAGGTAAGCCTAACACTTCATGGAAATGAAATGAAAGCATGAACATTAACAACTAACACTAACAATAATCTAAATAAGCAATTGAATGTCGCTCGGCATATACAATTATCAACTTTCGAAATGTACAGAAGCACTCCCAAGACCCGGAACACCAAAAGTCACAAGCTTCTACGAGATTCTAACTTTTCTATACATCAATGTATATAGAGATAAGGGAAATAATGAACATAGAGGGACTCCGAGGATCTGCAAGTGAGGGCAGATGTACCTTGAAGTCTCAAATAAACAGCAGCGGATGCAACTAGTAACGAGGCTGGTAGGAGGAACCTGGATCTGCACACGAAAAATATGTGCAGGAAAGGACGTGATTACACCACAATGGTACCCAGTAAGTGCCAAGCCTAACCTCGGTCAAGTATTGACGTGGTCAGGTTCGGGCCCTACTGGTATATATACTAATAAAGCAAGGCAAGAATGATATATTGCAGTAAAATAAAGATTGAAATTTAACAAGGAAGAATGCATAGAAGGTAACAACTCAGTACACAACAGTTCAGTAAGGGATCTCCCGAGATACCGTCTCGTAGTCCCAAACGTAAATGTGCAGGGGGGATCTCCCGGAATACCTTTCCGTAGTCCCAAAGTAAATATGCAAGTCAGGGGGATCTCAAGGAATACCATTTCGTAGTCCCGATCTCTAGGAATACTGTTCCATAGTCCCAAAGTAAATATGCAAAAAAGGAGGATCTCCTGGAATACCGTTCCGTAGTCCCAAAGTAAATATGAAGCCCAAACAATAAAATTCAATAATTATAACAAGGAATCCTACAATTCAGCCTAAGCACAAGTTAAGAAATAAACGGGTAAATTCTCTTAAAATGTTGCACATAGTTCAGATAAACAGTTAAGGCAAGTAGGCATGTTATTCTAGTCTAACAGGGTACTACCCATGATGATAAGATTCAAATAAGAAGGAAAACAGGTTATTACTTAGTAGAAATCGAGTTTTTTAAAAACAATTAGCCCGTGTACGTATTCGTCACCTCACGTACAGGGCGCTCATATATCAAACAGTATCAATCCTAAGGGGAGTTCCCCCACACAAGGTTAGGCAAGCCACTTACCTCGAACCAAGCTCAAATAAATCCATAACAATGTTCTCTCCATGAAAATCCGACTCTGAATGGCCCAAATCTAGCCAAAATCAATTACATAACATAAGTACAACTACAAGAAACTAATCTAGCTACTGAAATCAAAGCTAAAGCAAGAAATTGAAAATTCGCCCCAAAAAGTCTCCTCGAACCCACGTCTCGGAATTGGGTAAAAGTTACAAATTATGAACACACATTCACTCACGAGTCTAACCATACCAAATTTACTCAAATCCGATACCAAAATCTCTATCAAAACCTCAAAATTCGGCCTAAGAACTTTTCTCAAATTTTCCCCAATTTTCCACCCCAAATAACTAATTTAATGATGAAATTTAATATATAATCATGGGAATTAACCAAAACCAAGTGAGAATTACTTACCTCAATCAACTCCACAAAAATCCCTTCAAGAATCACCCAAATCCGTGGTCTCTAGCTCAAAATATGAAAAATGGGCTCAAACCCTCGATTTTGAAATTAATACTGCCTGCCCAAATTTTCTTCATCACGAACGCGACCGTCCTCTCGCATTCGCGTAGACCAACTTGACTGCCTCTCAGCTTAACTCAACGCGAACCGTCCCTCACCCAGCGAACGCGATGCTTTACCAACTCTGACCTTCACGAACGCGACCAGTGCTTCGCGAACGCGTAGAACAAAAGACTGGGGGTTCCCAGCTACCTCACTCCTCTTTGCGAACGCGACCATACTCCCATGTTCGCAACGCATATACAGATCACACATTCGCGTTCACGTTTTATTCTTCCCGAAAGCAAAGAAAAAATCCTCCTCAGCTCACAAACACTCTTCACGAACACGAGGCTCCTCTCACGAATGCGTAAGAGGAAACCAAAAGCATACGACAACAGATAACAGATATCTCACAAAGGCCAAAAATGGTCTGTTAACCACCTGAAACTCACCCAAGGCCCTCGGGACCTCAATCAAATATACCAACAAGTCATATAACTCCATGCAAACTTATTCGAACCTTCGAATCACTCAAAACAACATCAAAACACCAATTTGCACCTGAATCCAAGCCTAAGGAACTTCTAAACTTCCGAATTCCACAAACGACGCAGAAACCTACCAAACTGCGTCCGATTGACCTCAAACTTTACACACACGTCAAAGATGACACCACGAAACTACTCCAACTTTCGGAAATCCATTCTGACCCCGATATTAAAGTTTCCACTACCGGCCAAAATCGCCAAAATCCCAACTTTCTCCAATTCAAGCCTAATTCTACTACAGACCTCCAAATCACATTCGGGACGCGCTCCTAAGTGCAAAATCACCTAACGGAGCTAACGTATCAAAATTTGAATCTGGGGTCGTTTACACATAAGTAGACATCCAGTCGACTTTTCCAACTTAAGCTTCCAATTAAGAGACTAAGTGTCTCAATTCACTCCGAAACCACTCCGGACCCGAACCAACCAACCCGGTAAGACATAATACAGCTGTAAAACACAAAAGAAGCAAAAATGGAAGAATCGGTCTATAACTCTCGAAACGACCGGCTGGATCGTTACACGCTCCTAAGCCCAAACCTAATATACATTGTGGACGTAAAATTTAAGGAATCTTCTTACTATGTATGTTTAATCATGAAAAGAATTGACTATGTTTTCACCTGCAGCAGCGGCAAAAATCTGGCAACGTCTCTCTGGGTCTCTCTGCCTATAGAAGTAACCTAGAATAGCTGCACCCCAGTTGTAACCAGGTAAATCATCTAACCGCTCAATATGATGAAGAAATCTCAAGCTGACTAGGTTTTCCAAAGCGTTCGGGAACAATACCTCACCAAACATAAGAAGCATCATCAATCTCGTGTATCGGTCGATAAGAAGATTCGGTGTATCATCTGTAATATCCGCATCCGTCGCCTCCAGATGTTGTCGGACGAGCGTCAACTACAAATGACTGACCCTAACCAATGCAGTTTCCTCCGTTGGCTGGAAACCGGTGAGCCACTACAACATCTGCAAGTATTGCAATCTCGTAAATTCTCTAAGAGCATACGGGTAAGCTACAGGTAGTCCATCAACCGGCAACCCAAAAAGAACCTCCACGTCCTGAAGCGTGATGGTAGCCTCGCTGATGGGTAAATGAAACGTGTGTGTCTCCAGTCGCCACCGCTCTATCATAGCCGTGATCAACGCCCAGTCGAACTGCAACCTGCCGATCTCTATGATCCTGTAGAAACCCGTATCTGAAGGCGTCTAACTATACGGGGATGGAGTGGATGGGCCCTAATGAACTCCCGCATATCGTCTATCTGTCTAGCACGGAATGTTTGGGACAAACACTGCCCCTCCCATATGTATGAAGACCTATGCTCGGCATGTAGCAACAGTAGCTCTAGCGATGCAGGTCCGGGATGCACAGGCGGAACCTCCATGACGACTACTGTAAATTGAACAATATTAATTAAAATATTTTTCTTTTTAATTGCTAAAAATCTTTAAATATATTACAATATCTTTAATATTAAAATTTATTTGATATTTTTACTATATTGTTAGTTAGGTTGATACATTTTCTATATTATAATTTTATATTTTATATGTTGGTTTATCATTTTATATGTTAGTTTATTATTTTATATGTTAGTTTACTATTTTATATATTTGTTTATTATTTAATATGTTAGTTTCTTATTTTATATGTTTGTTTATTATTTTATATATTTATTTCTTATTTTATATATTTTTATTATTTTATATATTTGTTTGTTACTCGCCTATTTTGACTATAATAATATTAAATAATTAATTTTTATAATTATACATGATTTAATTATTAAATATTCATATAACAATACTTAGTTTGACAATTATTATTTTTTCTTAATGTTATTTTCTTACGTTATTGACTAGAATTCGAGAGAGTTTGTGTTTGAACTATCATCTTTTTCAGATATTTTTGGGTTTAACATTTAATTAAATGATTAATTTCAATAACTACAAAGATATTACGCTAAAGGACACTACATTTTACTACGCTAAAAGGGCATTACATTAAAAATACGGGCACTATATTAAAAATACGAGCACAACATAACACTACAGGGAACTAAACAATATTAAAGTCACATATTAATATATGTACAACAATAACATCTAAATAAGGTTAAACATTCCTAAAATAATAATTTATCTATTTTATTAATCTTTAGCGTATAAATAATCTAATCCGGATAAGAAAAATAAATTAATTTAATCACAAAACGAAAATACATATACCACAGTAAAAAATTACTAATTAACAATTTTTATAAGAACTAATAATAATTTTTCTATTTTACTAATTTTTTTAGCACACTAATAATATAATTCGAATAAAAAATAATAAATTAATTAAATCACAAAACAATCACGAGATAACATAGAAAACAATAAAAAACAACTAAAAGGCATTTTTTATAAATGAGTTTTAAGAAAAAATAAGTAGCAATACCTCGATTTTAATTTTTTGGAAAGTTGAAGATTTGGTGATTTGGAGCCGAAACGAGTAACCCACTATGAGATAACGCCTTAGATATGATGTGGGACCAAGAATCTATACTTTTGTGGGACCGGTGGGCTCCGACCGAGTTTTTTTTCATTAAAAATGTGGGGAGGGGGGACCGCTGAATTTTATTTTATTTTTTAATGGGGGAAGGCTGCTGGTTCATGTGGCGGGGAAGGAGAAGGGCACGTTTATTTATATAGGTATAGCGCCTATATATATAGTGCGGTATATAATAAGAGCTATACCTTCTCGCCCATTTTAAGTTTAAATAAAGCACGGTTATTCATCTTGCTATACCTTAACGGACAAACGTGTCGTTAAGGTATAGCGCGGTGAATAATCGCGCTATGCATATTATGGTGCCGAGTCTTTTTTTTCACATATTATGGTCGCTTGATTTCAAAAGAATCACACTCTGATTCCAAACTCGCGCAATTGAACCACGAGAAATTTGCCAAAAGATTTATTTAAAAGAATTTTTGTTTTGTTTGATATATTATATATAAATATAATAAAGAAAAAAATATTTACTTTGTTTGGTAATAAAACCAATTTAAGAAGAGAAAAAAAAACTTGATATGAGTTGGACAGATTGGGCGCATTATTTGTTTAGCCCATTTTGTCCCATCCCAAGCAACTAAGAAGGGAGAAATTTAAAAATAGCTAGATTTACAAGTGGTCATTCAAAATAGTCACAGTTTCAAAAGTAATAGAAATTTAGCCATTTTTTATGTAAAGATAAATCTAAACGAAAATACTATTCAAAATCCGGAAAATACTCCAGTATAATACTGGAATTCCACCATAAGTATACTGGACTTCCAGTATAATATGCCGGTCCAGCATAATATGCTGTAAGTTCATACACAGGTGCTCCAATCTCCAGTATATTATGTTGGAACTTTTCGCGTGTTGGAGTTCCAGCATAATATGCTGGAAGTTCATACACAGGTGCACCGATCTCCAGTATATCATATTGAAACTTTTCGTGTTACTGTAAAATAGTGACTATTTGTCAATAACTTTGCAAACGCTGGTTATTTTTGAATGATCAATCCGAAAAATAACTAGTGTGTACTATTTTTACAACTAAGAAGTATTGGGACAAATTGGGTTACAACTTAAAATTGTGGGCTCTTGCGTTCTATTTGTGATCCATTACAATCTTTTTTTTAAAAATTATCTAAAATTTCTCAACAGATTTTATTTTTAACGTAAGATATCTGAAATAAAACATGAGAGATCTTTCCAGAATTATCTTGTTATATTCAGATCAAAAAGGGATAATGTTAAATCATTGCCTCTCCAAAAAGACAGCTAACTTGGATTTTGTACTTCTGAAACAAATGCATGCCCCTAGTCAGCTATGGCTTCCTCAGCGATTCCGCCAAATACTTGCGACTTAGCTATCTTGTGCCAAATTACAGGTCTAGCTAATTTTTGGATTGGTAATTGAAAAATAGTCAGCATTTGTAAATCATTAAAAAATAGTTATCATTTTGCTGCAACACGGTAAATTTCAGCATAATATACTGGAGATTGGTGCACATGTGTATGAACTTCCAATATTTTATGGTGGAACTCCAACACACGGGAAGTTCCAGCATAATATACTTGAGATTGGAGCACATGTGTATGAACTTTCAGCATATTATGCTAAACCAGTATATTATGCTGGAACTCTAGTATATTATGCTGGAACTCCGGTATATTATGCTGGACTATTTTCCGGATTTTAAACAATATTTTCGTTCACATTTAATTTTACATGAAAAGTGGCTAAATTTCAATTACTTTTGAAACTGTAACTAAATTTCAATTATCATTTATAAATCTAGTTATTTTTAATTTCATTCGGTATTCACTCTAAAGGGCTGCTATTTAGAAATTATCCAGTTATTCATTTCAATTTTTTTAGACAAAAATATCATGAATTGTCCTCAAATTAAGAATTTGAGCTTAAAATTTCAAGACAAAATACGTGTTGAATAATCTCTAAACAACATCCATGAGAATGGCTACGATTTGTTTTTGCTGCAATTTGAATCCTAATCTCCGTGATTTTAACCACTTCATCGACCACAAAACCATACATTAAGTAATACACGGACTTGCATCTTCTATTTCTTCAATTCATCTAAGCATCAAACCTACAACATTAATATCAATATCTTCACAATGAACCAATCAGGAAAGCAAACTTCTTCCACAGCGATTCTAATAACTTCTACCAAAATATATGATAACCATCTTTGATGCAATATAACAGGGTTAAATATCAGAAGTTGGATACCTCCATCAGCTGGAGGTAGTTTAGAGGGTTCCAAAAAGACGTTAACATATAATATATAGAAGCAGAAAACGAAATTTGCCTCGTATATATATATATATGGTAACTTTCCGGCGAAGTGGATGAAC
This sequence comes from Nicotiana knightiana, assembly GCA_005239525.1. Classification (NCBI taxonomy): domain Eukaryota; kingdom Viridiplantae; phylum Streptophyta; class Magnoliopsida; order Solanales; family Solanaceae; genus Nicotiana; species Nicotiana knightiana. Next base: position 58,939 of record ML379370.1, read on the forward strand.
CCCCTTCGGCCCCCCTAAATCTGCCGCTGGCAGAAGCTATCAAATTTTTTCATGTATTTGCTCCTCCTTCAGCATAGAAACTTCACTAAACATTCACAGTACAAACAAGAACAACAGCAGAGAACACTGGAGAAGTGATGTAGGCACACAACTGACAGATTAAGGAAACATTAGACTATAAAAGGGAAGAAAATAGTCTCCATCTTATAAAATATGTATTGAATTACACTAAATAACTCTGCAAATACAGGATATCAGAGACTACAACAACAACAACAACGACGAATACAGTGAAATCCCACAAGTGGGGCCTGGGAGGGTAGTGTGTACGCATACCTTATCCCTACCCCCTACCTTATGAAGGTAGAAAGACTGTTTTCGAAAGATCCTCGACTCAAGAACACAGGATATCAGAGACTAGATAAAAAATTTGGATTATAAAGAATCAGAAGGTCCAGAGATTGAATCAATGTGAGAAAGCTTTTGCATGGGAATGCATACAACACTCATAAATAACACACATGCATATTGGTTACGTATGAGCACACTTTAATTAGTACAGCAGAAAATGTAACCTAATTAAGGCACCTATGTGACATAATGATCTATTTGAAGAATGGAGCAAGACCTAATAAGTTAACAATCACATAAACACATGCTGCGAAAGAACATGGAAATGCCTACAACACCCAGAAATAGATACATGCATACTGGTCAGATACAAACACACTTTAATTAGCGCTGCAGAAAATTTCACCAAATTAAGGCAAGTTTAAAAAGGTATGGATGTAATATAATCACTAGATTTGAGGAAACCAACTGGTCTATATAGATCTTACAAACACATAAAAACATGGAGTGAAATAAATCTTGCACCGCTAGTATTTCACGCAAAGTTTTTACACTCATTCAGGTTCAAGAAAGTGACACAAAGTACAAAATATCATCTAAGTCAGAACCATAGAATTAACAGCTACTAATGCCTCAAATGCTCAGATAAGATGGTTCTAGACATTTAAGTGAAAGCAGCATATCTGAAAAGAGAAACAATCCAAACAGTTAGATCATAAACTCCAGTATCAAATAGTAGCTGATAGGGAGCATTCACATAAAAGCCCTAGGTTGAAACATAACACATGTGATCATTTGTAAAAGAATGACTATCAAGTGACGGAACGCTGTTTCTTTACTCCACACAACATCTAGTTGACATAGATAAGAAGAATCTCTTGGGCAGAAGACGAAGATACTTTACAAACCTCCTTGCTCACTATCAAAAACAACCACAAATACCACACGACTAATAGTTTCCTTTTAGCATCTAACAGAAAACCTTCTGTGCCCCAACTACGCTTTATTACTTGGAGCATGAACAGCACTAAGCCATGTCAAAACGCTTGATATTTAGAAATATTGGATGATTGTGATCATCCAATGATTGAATGTTGTTTACTTTACTCCATAGAACACATGGTTTATATAAGTATATATTTGGCAGGCAGCAGACATTTCTAGCTTACTATCAGACAATCACCAAATAACAAACTTCCTTGCTTTTTCGGCAAAAGAACACAAAACTCCACAAAGCTAAGAGTTCTATTTTAACAGCTCAAGCAAAACTCTCTCTGATGCACTTGAGCTTATCCCTCAAGAATGAACAACGATAAGCCCTGTCAAATACTATATTCCAACAGACTACGGAATTTCATGAAACATCTAGTGTCCTCAACTTCTATCACATCGCTTGCAAAAGAATAATTAAACCTTCGACCAACATACAAGTACTCAATCATATATAATGTAAATGCACTCATACTGAAAATAAAAATTATAGTTGATCAACACCAGAATCAAACCACTAAACAAGCAAAAATGATAGTGAACACATGTCAACTAATATTTGATTAGATGAAATCTTAATCCTTACATAAAGTGATGAGAGAGTTTACAACATCTCATACATCAACAACACTAAAACTCCCATCATAATACGACACCACGGAACTGAAAGTTCCCTCTAATTTTACATGTCAATGTATATAAATCTGAATTCAACTGACAATAAAGGACTTCATTATCCCAGAACCCATATATAGTTGAACATAACATAATCAGAACAATTATCAGACACACACTGATCCATCCATCATGAAATAACATGATATTAGATAGGACAAGTAAATTGAAGAGTTTAAATCTCTTCCAGCAACAGACTCATATCAATAGCCTTAAAGCTATGATCTTTTTTTCTTTCCACCCCCTTTTTTCAAATACACAAGGGAAACCAAATGGGCCTTTTTCGAATAATTAACAGATCCAAATTTCGAAACCATATTCCATCAAATACATAATGCTGTGCAGTGAAGATCATCAGAGTCAGCATCCATCGGTGGAGGAAAGTTGAGATCGAAAGGCAATGGTTTCCGAAAAACTGATGAAACGATATTATCATTTTCATTATCATTGTCACAATCGCCATCTTCAACAACAGAAGACGACGAGTCACAATCACTCCGGCAGTCGTCCGGCACGACCGGCGGCGATCGAGGATGTTTTCTCGAAGGCAACAAGGTCGTTTGCGGGCGCGGCGGCTGCCTGGGCCCACTGAAGGATTCTACGGTACTACTCATGCTGCTCGATGTAGGTCTTTGAATAACAATCGGGTGGTTTTCCTGTGAGTACAATCTCGGGTCCACAAACGGGTCGTTAGGGTTTATTGTTTGATTGAAGTGAGAATACGGAGGTAAAGGGAAATTAGTTTTTGCTTTAGGTCCCCGAAGAGTTCGAGCGGCAGCATCATAAGCTTTAGCGGCTTCTTCAGCTGAATCGAACGTGCCAAGCCAAACCCTAGTTTTTTTCCACGGGTCTCTAATCTCCGCCGCAAATCTTCCCCACGGCCGTTTTCTGACACCACGAAACCTAATCTCTTTCAATCCTCCAGATCCAGCCGCCAGTGAAGCCTCCGCCACTTGCTTCGCCGCCGTGGTTGCTCTACCTCTCCGCATGGCCACAAATAAAAAAAACAAAAAAACAAAAAGCTTACCCCTTTGAGACCGATTGGAGCCAATCAAAGATCGAGAAGCAGCAGACGATTAGCTTCCCTTCCGAGAGGACTCACTTTCTCTCTCTAAACCTGAGTTTCTCTCTCTAGAACTCAGCTTTTTCTCTCTCTACTGTTTGTGGTGGGTTTGGATGAGAGAAAGGAGAGAGAAATAGGGACTATTGTTTTCTTTTGTTTATTTTTAAATTTTTCCCTTAGAAGTTTAATATAAGGGGGGGTTTTATATAATTTGATTTGGGAGGGAGGAATTGGTGTGGAAAGTGGAAAAAAACGCGGGGAAAAAGGGAGGGGAAGGGGGGTTGAGTTGGTAAATCTTAGTTGGATTTCTCGATTTTCTCTATTGTTACTAGTAATGTTTAACCGCAAAGGATTATGGTGAGATTGATATGATTTTTTTTGTATTCGAACTTTAGATATGAAAAAAATTTTAATAGTATTTTGTCCTTTAGTGAATTTTATACGATGTCAATTTAGATGACATAGTAAATGCTGGACACCAAGTAAGAAATCAATCAGAGACTTCGGAATCAAACCTTATAGAATTTTTTTTAAAAAAACTAATAAAGAACACTTTTCACTTTAATTAGTTTTGCACGACACGAATTCCGATTTGTCGGGACGCCAGAGCAAATATCAAACACCAAGTAAAAAAATATGATAGTAACTTTGTTGAGTCCCTCATCGGTGGGTGTGGCAGGTCATTTATCTCGTTGTATGGCTTTGGACAATTCTCACATTGTGAGCTACCTTTTGGAATAGAGTTAGGCCTAATGTCCATTTGTCATTGTATTAATGCCACAGCATATCTTCTTCTTCTTCCTCATTTCTAGGGTTTAATCACAATAATTCTGCTACAATTTTATGGTATCAACTCAATTTATTGTTATTAATGTTCAGTTTGCAGGTCTTGGCATGGGGAGGAGATGTTGAGTCCCACATCGGTGGGTGTGGAAGGATATTTGTCTCTGTGTTTAGTCTTGGACAATTCTCACCTGATGCGCTTGCTTTTACGGTTAACTTAGGTTCAATGTCCATTAATCAAACTTTTTAATCCAATAACCATATTTTTATTATATTCTTTTTTTGTTTTTTAGTTAAAAAATTATGGAAATACACTAAGACGGTGAATAATAGAAGATGAGAATAAAAGAAAATTTATATTTAGTGAAGAAATATTGAACCCTACATTCAAATGGTGTTGAGGTGAAATTGTAAAAAGTAACAATTATTATAACTGCAATTAGTAGTTTTGATTATGTTTCTTTAGTCCAAATGATTTTTGCCAGTTGGTTTTCTGTAAGAAAACTTTATTTATTCACGTGAACGAGCAAATAACCCTGTAAGCAAGATGGGGTGTGCTAGTTGGAGAAATAAATAGAGGATGAAATTCGTTTTATTTTTAAAGTTGTAGCAACTACCTTACCCTTCAATAATGTGTAATAGTGCACATTATTGAAGCACAAATGAGGACAATAAAACCAAATATACCAAATGAAAAAGGTAAACTTGTCTTAGAGCAATGATAAAGTCATCTCTGCATGATCTATAGGTCACGAGTTCGAGTCGTGAAAGCAGTTATTAATATTTGTGTTAGGGTAGGACAAGATGTGGGAGGCGCGATTTAGGTGGTTTGGTCATGTGAGGAGGAGAAGCACAGATGCCTCGGTGAGGAAGTGTAAGAGGTTGACATTGGAGGGCCTACGGAGAGGTAGAGGTAGGCCAAAGAAGAGGTGGGGAGGGGTTGGCGCAACTTCAGCTGACGGAGGATATGACCCTTGATACAAAGTTGTGGAGGTCGAATATTAGGAGTAAGTAGTCTAGGTTGTTCATAACAGTAGTATTGGCTCACAACCTCGCTTTCTGTTGGTAGTAGGTTTTTATGTCTAACCGTTGTTTTATTTCATTTTTGATCATCTTACTATCTTATTGTTTTTATTCTATTTTTATATGGCTTTTTGGTATTGTCCCTTCTTGTCTATTATGTGGTACTTATGCTTTCCTGAGCCGAGGGTCTATTGGAAACAGTCTCTCTATCCTCACAAGGTAGGGCTAAGCTCTGCGCTACCCTCCCCAAACACCATGGTGTGTGATAATATTGGGTATGTTATTGTTGTTGTTGTTATTGTTGGTAGGTTATCTACATCACAGGCCTTTAGATATAGCCTTTTCTCGGACCTATATATATAACATGACATGTTTATAATTAAAGATTTAAAAGGTACTTTGGTATGTTGTACACACATTTAATTTAAGATATTATAAGATTAAAAAAAAAATCATATTATTGAGTTTTATGCCAGTCAAACTAAAACACATAAAATGAATCTATTTTGACTGGCATAAAACTCAATAATATAAAAAAGAAATTTTTTGAATCTTATAGTATCTTGAATTAAATGTGTGTACAACATACCAAAGTACCGTTTAAATCTTTAATTTTAAATATGTCATGTTATTTTTATAAGAGAATATCATTGAGGATAAAATAAGAATATTAAAATGAAAAATTTACTAAATTTTGTATCATTGATTTTTTCATATTATGTTTACAAGTTTTTAAATTGGAAGTTTAAACTACTGACAACGTGCAATACGAACCGTGTGGTCTCATGGAGAAAAATCAGAAAGGGGGTGGTCATTGGTCAAACAATAGGAAACGTGTTTGAGCCCTAACATATATTAAATGAAAACAAAATTAATGTGATGATACAATGAGAAATAAGTGAAACAAAAACATTACTACTTGTTTTCTGGTTAAAAAATATTGCGAGGTATTACTCTGGTTTATCACTTTTCTTTAACCCTCCATTATTCAAAATTTACTAATCCGATTATTTTAAATTTGTGTCAAGCAAGACGTAGTAAAAGAAAAATAGTATTCTCTACTGAGAGGCGAAATCAAAATTTGAAGCGGAATTCATAGCTTATTATAGTTATTGCATCTTCGGCAACCAACCAATGGAGCTAGCCTCCCTGTCGCCCCCCTATTCAATGAACTTTATAATATAAATCCAATATCTAAGTAAAATCTATGAAATTTGTTTGCAGTATTGTCGATACTCTAGCTTTGCCCCTGTCTCTATCCAGGGGTAAGGGTACATAGCGCTAAGGGTGGTCAACTGATATATAAGTAAAATATTATATTTTAATGATATATAACATATATTGAACACCTTTCATTGAGAATTTTTTTTATTTATTTCAAGTTTGAACACTTTAAATGAAATTTTTAATTTCGCTATTGTGTCTATATCCGAAGTTCCTCCATTAGAAACTGAGGGATCTCATTTATCTCACATGTATAAATAATGATTGTGAGTTACAATATTATCCATTGTGAGCCAACAATTCTTCTCTCTCTTTTTTCTTTTTTCTTTTTTTTTTTTTTGGTTCTTTTTCTTTCTCTTTATAGTGGGTAATTATTGGTGGCTAAGGTGTAAAGAACCTCCTCCTAGCTATTGTTTGGTTCGTAATTGCGTATTTCACACGCGTTGTAAGACCATAGAATTGGCTTCTAATTTCTCTTTATGAAATGCCGGCCATCTTAATGACCACAAAATCGTGGCACTCGAATATTCGACCAAACCACCCCATTATGTTCTCCTCCTAATTTCTGTTTTAAAATTATTTTTTAGTGGAGAATTTATCGAAAATAATTTTTAGCTCACAAAAAGTAAAATATAATTTGCTATATCTTACTCTCTCTTTTGAAATCATACTGAATTGTTGTTATTTTTGTTGATATTTGGATTAACCTGCTACATCTTGGCTAATTGTATCACTTGTTATAATTCATTAATAAATGTATCGAATAATTTCATCCACTAAAATTTTAAATAGGTGAAAGAAGTAATTGATCAAGCTGTAAAAATCAGCTTATTTGAGAAGTATATTTTCTCTAAAGTACTTTTGGTGAGAAGCAGTTTGTGTTTAGCTAGCAATTAGTGTTTGGCCAAGCTTTAAAAAATTGTTTCTAAGTGTATTTTTCTCAAAAGTGTTTTTCAAAAATGTGCTTTTGGAGAAAAATTATTTTTTCCTGCTTCTCCAAAACTGATTCTGATTCTCATCAAAAGCATTTATTTTCCTTTCAAAAGCTTGGCTAAACACCTTAATTTTAGGAAAAGACACCTTTGACAAAAAAAAAGTGTTTTTGCCTCAAAAGAAGCTTGGGCAAACAGGCTATTAGTAGGCGTTTGGACATAAAAATTATATTTTTTGAGAAAAATAATAGTTGGAGTTAAGTTGAAAAATGATATTTGAAATTTGAAATTATGTTTGGACATACATTTCACTTGAAAAAATATTGTATTTTTGTTGATTGAGGAAAAAGTTTTTTGAAAAAGTGATCAAAATCACTGTCTGGTTTTTGAAAAACTCATTTTCGAAAAAATTCCAAAAGCTTGTAAAATTTCATAGATAAACACATTTAAAAAAAAAAAAATTATAAACAAACAGAACCTAAATATATTTGTCTCGGCTGCAATTTAAACTTGAGACCTTAGGTTTTTCATCCATTTTATTAATCGCTAAATACACCCTTAGATGCCTTTCGGTGGAAGGAGTCTTAAGAAAAATAATCTAAAGGAAAAATTAAAGAAGCTTAATTGCTGTCTAATGCCAACCAGTCTGTCCATTAATCATTATTACAGCCAAAAAAAAGAAGCTAACCAAAAATAAAGGACTGTTGAAATACAGATATATCACGAATTCGTTCAAACTTAGATAAGAACCTTAAAAAGCAAAAATATCAAAAACTCAAACGTGAAAAAGAATAACGAATTATAGAAAAAAAAATAGCTTATATAGTGTGTGAGTAAACTTATAAGTTAGTCAACAACTAGTAAATATTTTTAAAATTTTCCGCGAGTAAGCACGAAATATTGAAAGAATTACAAGAAAATACACATGACCTCACACCATAAAAAAAATAACTCATATTTTTAAGTTTTACTCAACCTAACCCATATTGTACATATTTTGAAAGCACTAGCAAATTCAAACTTGTGTTCTTACAACCATTGCTTCTAAAAGCTATGGAGTTAAATATGTGTTCTCACAATCATTGCTTTCACTCTCTCTTCTTCTCACATCTTCTACATATGCTTCAGGGGGTCGTCCGCAATTGCTGCTTTTTACCCTGTGTCACTTGGTTGCAATGTAAGAAATTGAATAGTAGAAGTCCACCATTGAAAGTCATTCAAAACTTTGCTTTCGAAAATAGGATTTTTTGAGTTTGTTAGTTGTTTGGATTGGGTGTTATTCCAATTGATTGAAAATATCAAAAGGAGTTCAAAATTTAAATTTGAAATGATTTGAGCAAGATTTGAGTTAAATTTTAGAAAAGACGCAAGGAAGAAGACGAAGTCAGTTTTTTGTATAATTATGTAAAATAGTGTATATGAGTGTATAAACACATCTTATACACTATTATACACCTTTATAGTCTGTAAACGAACTTCTTCCACGATTTTCAGTTGCAATTCTTGTTTAAAATCAGTCCAAATCTTCATTAAATGACTTCAAATTTTATATACAACCTCCTTATACTATTTCTAACAAGTCTAAATAACACTTCCAAATTTCTCACAAAATCAAATTCAAATTTTAAACCAACATGTCTAAGCTTGTTAAAAATTTAATTTTCACCACCCAAATGGATTTGTTTTGTTGAACTAATATTTGAGTCACAGTTACTGATTCGAAAATTAACCTACAAAGTTGAGCAATCTTTTTAAAAAATTAAATAGTAATTTCAAGAACCTATTGGAGTTGGATGTTGAATCTTAGCCTATTATTTTTCGGCTAGTTGGTTGTAAATTAAAATATGGGCTATAAAATTAACAACCAGGGAGCTCAATTATTCTTATGTGAAATTTTCCCCGAAATATTCATATAAGTTGTGTGCTTATAAGCCAACATTAGTTTAAACCTATACTCAAGCTTATTATTATTTAACCTATATCTTTTGTAATATATGAAATATGCCTAAAAAGACCTAATTACTTATTGTATAGGGTAAAATCGATTCATATTAAATGCTCGTGTAACAGAGTGACACGTGGAACTAGAGATAGATGGAAAGCATGAAAGGTGGAAGTCAAGACCGGGGGCAGCAGTCTCGGCTGGCATCAGGAAGCCCCCGAAGGAAATGTTGCTCATGAAGACAAATGAATACCTGTCACCCGATAGCATTCAATGAAGAATATTCTGCAGTATTAAATACATAATCTGTTATAGAGTATATGGCATTCATAACTAGTTGTTACACATTCTTCAATGGTCCCCATAATTATCATTTAAGAGAGACTTGATCCTAGAATCTTGTTCCCTAGGTGCCACTATAAATAGGGATTCCAACAACTATTGTAGAGGAGAGTTTTCTGACAATCTTATACCATATATTATACTAATCTTAATAACATTTTATCTTCTTATTTATTAATATCGTTATTAGTGCTTCTGGAAGCTCTGCATCTGAATCCAGGATCTCTGTTGTCGTATCTTGATTTCAAATTTAAGTCTTACATTCTTATTTAATTTATTTATTATTTTGGGATCAAATTATTTCTCTTGTCTATAAATCATATATAAATTCTACTATACCGTTTTACAGGTAAACAAATTGGCGTCTGTTGTGGGGCTTAAACAGTTGTGTAAATGAGTCGATCCTTGCATTTATTACTAACTTGTTTGATTATTTGTTCTTAGTAAAAAGTCATAAAAATGGCAAGCAACTATGTCAATGTCGCACCCAACGTTGAGGTTCAAGGAAACCAGCTCGATTAGTGATACTCGCAACGAGGGGGATGAGGCCACGCCGGCCCATGGTTGGCAATATCCACCACATTTTCGAGAGGAAACTCCTGACAATGCCGAAGACGAGCACGTCGCTGAAGCAGTATGAATCCTGAGGGAGCAACAAAAGGCCATTGTGGACCACCTTTCATGACTGGATCAGGTCATGACGGAGTTGAGGTAGGCATTGTCATATGCTTCCAACAACACGAATGGACGAGGTCCAGTTCCTCCTGGTGCTCCCGCAAACCAAACAACGCAAAGGGTTGACAACAACACCCCGAGGGGCAAAGACAACTTTGACAGGGTCAGGGGGATGGTAGCGGATTTGGTAGCAACAATGAGAATGATCCCTTTAAAACCGAACTCGTGCGGTTTATGAGGGAAATAAAAGCCCGAATGGATCAAATTTTGGGTGCACCACCAGTATTGAAAGGATAAAATTCAAATAAGTACACCCAGTTGACGTTCAAACCAAGCGCGACACCAGAGTTGATCCCGAAGCGGTTCAAGTTGCCAGACGTGCGGAAATATGATGGGACTTCAGATCTTCAGGAGCACATCACCAGCTATACAATGGCGATAAAGGGGAATGACTTAGCTCCGCATGAGATTGAGTCGGTCTCACTGAAGAAATTTAGGGAGACCCTCACGAAAGGGGCCCTAACATGGTATTTGCTTTTATCCGGGCATTCAATAGATTCTTTCTAAATGCTCACAGATTCTTTTATCAAGGCTCATACCGCTGCTAGAAAGGTAAAGGTCCGACGACCGACATATTCAGGGTTGCACAAGGAGAGTCCAAATTGCTGGGGCAGTTCGTAACCAGATTCTAGAAAAGAAAGGATGCTGCTACCGGTCGTACCAAACAAATGAGCAGTTGAAGCATTTATTAGAGGGTTGAATCCGAGAAGTTCCGACGCTTCCCAAAAATTGAAAGGAAGTCGACTCAAGTTTCAGGAAACAACGTGGGGAGATGTTCACAACTAGTATGAGTCAATGATAAGAATTGAGGAAGACCAACTCAGTTTCCTGCATCAACTAATGGTCGGGATCAGAATAAGAATAAGGGGAATGGAAGGATGATTTTGACACAGATCGGCAGTTTGCTAGAGGTTGAGTTTTTCCCTATGAAAGGGTCGAATGACGCGGCGGAGGTTTCCGGTAGGCGGATAGATTCTCTACCAACAGGGGAGTTGGTCGCTGTCGGAATAATAGATCATTGCAGGACAAGGATATATCGGGTTCCCGAGACTCCTCCTACCCCATGCTATCCTAATACAACTTCAAGGTCAGTGTAGTGGAATTAGTGTCGAGTGTGAGGAAAATTAAGGAAGCACGATTTCTGAGGCCAATGAAGTCTGATGCCAGTCATACAGATCCTAATTCATGGTGCGAGTATCATGGGACCAATGGTCACCGGACTGGGGACTGTCAGCAGACTCCGGGAAGTTGCTGAGGACGACATCACCTTCACGGAGGAGGACGCGGATGGAATCCTACTTCCACACAACGATTCCCTGGTAATCTCTCTTAATTTTTTTATATTTTAAGATTAAACGTGTTTTGGTAGACCTAGGGAGTTCAGCCAATACTATCCAATGGAAAATGCTAGAACAAGCCAAACTAATCAGAAGTATAATTTCGACCACAAAGCTCCTCGCCAGGTTCAATTACGCAAGTGTAACAACCTGAGGGGAAATTCTGTTGCCCATGAATATCGAATGGGTAATGAAGACGACCCTTTAACAAGTAGTAAATGGTGATATGAGTTATAATATCGTTCTTGGGAGACCATGGTTGCACGATATGAAGGTTGTGCCGTCAATATACCATCAACTTCTGAAATTTCAAACGCCGTAGGGAATTAAACAGATAAGGGGTTACCATCCAGCAGCAAGTAGATAAACATGATCTCAATTTCTAGTAGTAAAGGGAAGGATCATAAAGTAGCAATTACAGGAACCGACGCTTGCTCCTAAGCCGAACGAAGTCAACCAGGGGGAGGGGACGTCGGAATCCTATCAGGTACCAAGATATTTCTAGGTACCAGAAGAAACAGATACAACAAAGTTCATAGTGGAGAAACTCGAGCAATTCGCGTTGTTTAAAAAGTTCTTGGAGAAGAAATTTCACTTGGGCACATGATTAAACCCCGAGCTCAGGTCGGGATTAATTAAATTTCTTAAATTTAACGTTGACTCTTTTGCTTGGTTGCATGCGGATATGACATGTATCCTGATAGAAGTGGTCATGCACAAACTAGCCTGGATCCTAACTTCTCTCCGGTGAGGCAGAAAAAAATGCCCTATAGCCGAGGTCAGAAACAAATATTTCAAAGAAGAGGTAACTCGTTTGCTTGATATTGGTTCTATTAGAGAGGTAAAATATCCTGACTGGCTTGCTAATGTAATAGTTGTTTCAAAGAAGAATAATAAATTTTGCATGCGCATAGACTACAAGGATCTAAATAAGGCATGCCCCAGAGACTCGTTCCCATTGTCAAACATTAATTAAATGATTGATCTGACGGTCGGGCACGAGTTAATGAGTTTCCTTAATGCTTACTCCAGGTACAATCAAATCAAGATGAACCCGGAGGATCAGGAAAAGTCGTGGAAGTTTACATAGATGATATGCTGGTTAAGCATTTGAATGAAGGTGATCATCTTAAACACCTATAAGAAACCTTTGACATCATAAGGAAGCACAACATGAAGCTCAACCCCGGAAAGTGTGCATTCGAAGTCAGCTCTGGTAAGTTCTTGAGGTTCCTGGTGTCGCAAATGGGGATTGAAGCCAATCCCGATAAAATTAAATCCATAGAATACATCCCTGACAAGCTATCAAACGTGAAAGAGGCTCAAAGGTTGACAGGAAGACGAGCCGCTTTAAGAAGATTCATTTCCCGGTCTTCGAAAAAATATCATCACTTCTTTTCACTTCTCAAAAAGAAAAACAACTTCGATTGGACTCTGTAATGTAGCATGCTCTGAAGGATTTGAAAAGGTATTTATCGATCCCTCTATTATTATCAAAATCGGAGGAAGGAGAACAATTGCTGATTTACTTAGCGGTCTCGAGGTAGCAGTAAGTGCCATTTATTCCGTGAGGACGAAGGTACGCAATCTCCTATGTTAGATTAGCCCAGTTTCCCCCGTTTATACTTTATCATATGTTGCTTAGCCTATATATGTTGTGTTGGTTCGGTTGGTTCGGTTTCGGAGTGGTCGTGGTGAGAACTGAGACACATAGTCTCTCAAATTAGCTTAATAGTTGAAAAAGTCAACTGAGAGTTAACTTATTGGTAGACAACCTTGGAATATGGATTTTATGGCTCGGATAGCTTCGTTAGGTGATTTGGGACTTAGGAGTGTGTTCGGAATGAAGTTTTGATGTCCGGTGTAGAATTAGGCTTGAATTGGCGAAAGTTAGTTTTTGGTGATTTCTGGTTGGCAAGGGAAAATAGGCTATCGGGGTCGGAATGGAATTTCGACAGTTGGAGAAGGTTCGCAATGTTATTTTGGATGTGTGTGCAAATTTTCAGGTCAATCGGATGTGTTTTGGTTGGTTTCGGCATCATTGGCGAAATTTTGAAGTTTCAAAGTTCATAGGCTTGAATTTGATGTGATTTTGGTGTTTTTGGTGTTTCTAAGGCTCGACTAAGTTCGAATGAGGTTATGGGATATTTTGGTATGTTTGGTTGGGGCCCCGAGGGACTCGGGATTGATTTTGGATGGTTAACGGAGGTTTGGACTTAGGAATTTGCAGCAAAGTTGCTGCTGGTGTCATTCTTCTGGTGTGGCCGCACCTGCGGATGAGGAGCCGCAGGTGCGATGGTCGTAGGTGCGAAGGTCTTTGCGTAGGTGCGAGAAGAGGCCAGGCTGGAGGAATCCGCAGGTGCGAGGCATGGGCCGCACCTGCGAAGCCGCAGGTGCGAGAATTGGCCTTTTAATGAAATTACGCAGGTGCGCACCTGGGACCGCAGGTGCGAAGAATTGTCCGTAGGTGCGGATTAACTGGGAAGACAGTATAAATAGGTGCCTCCGCAAAATTTTGGCATTTCTTTCATTTTTGCATGCGAGTTGAGCTAGTTTGGGAGCAAATTGAAGGAGGAATTCGAGAGTCTTCAGTGGAGGTAAGTTTCCCGGATTATAAACTCGTTTCTATGCTATTTTGTGACGGATTAGGCTTGGAATTTGTGGTTAAATGGCATAAATTGGGGGTTTAGGGCTTGAGAAATTGAGACTTATAAATTAAGGAATTTAGGCATTATTTGTGGTCGGATTGTGATGCATTTTATATGTGTAGACTCGGGAAGGGATAAGCATTATTGTGACGCAATTTTTATCGAATTTCGAGACGTGGTCCCGAGGCTCGGGTTTGGCCAATTTCGGGAATTGTGCTTAAAATTGATAGCTTTCGATTGAATTTTTTTCCTTTAGCGTATATTGATGATGTTAATATGGTTTTGGTTAGATTCGGAGCAATCGGGAGCCCATTTGAGGGGCAAGAGCATCGTGAATTAGTATTGTCGCCCGGTAGAGGTAAGTAATGGCTATAAATATTGTCCTGAGGGTATGAAACCCCGAACTTCGTATTTTTCACTATTTTTAGAATGGCGCACATGTCGGATGACGAGTATGTGGCGTGCACTGATTTTTGGATTGGACTTGGTCCTCTCTGCGGCAACTATTGAGTTGCGTATTTTGTTTTTTTTTATCTAAATCATATGTTAAATTGTGTTCTAAAAACTATTATATTTGGGCTATAAGCTATGATTGGGGCCTCGTGCTGACTTTTTTAGACCCCTTGGGGGCTTTTACTGCTATTTTCCTCACTGTGTTGACTTATGATTTACACTCAGTCATGTTATGTTTAACTGATTTCGAAACTCAACCTTATTTACACTATTTTGAGATATAAAATGATGTTTTGGGTCGAGTACCCCATTTTACTGATACGCCCGAGGGGCTTTTGAGAGTTTCTGACTGACTGAGGCCGAGGGCCTGATTGTGAGGATATGATATGCCACGAGGTGGCTTGATATTAGCGCTTGGACTGAAGGAGCCCTTCCAGAGTCTGTACACACCCCCAGTGAGTCCAGGTACCTACTGAGTGCGAGTGCGGAGTGACGAGTGATTGGGAGGCATGAGTGACAGTGAGGTTTGCCCGAGGGGCTGATACTGAGTGACTGTGAGTTATGCTTAGTGATGTTTTGCCCGTGGGGAGATTTATGATTCATGTTTTTTCCCGAGGGGCTATTTATGACTTATTTCATTTTACACTAAATTCTTCAGGTATTTTTATTTATGAAATTGTTGGAAAACACTTTTTTTTCAAAGGATTTTACTGGAGTTGGCTTTTAAGGCATGTTGATTTCATATATATGTGTATATACTGTTGGAAAGAAAGGTTGTGCAAATTGTGAACTGTTGATTTGATTTTATGTGTTTCTTACTGCTTATACTTGATTTATTTTCATTACTACTGAGTTGGCGTACTCACATTACTCCCTGCACCCCTGTGTGCAAATAGAGGTGCTGATACCGATCGTTAGTCATATATTCCGCGCGGAACCGGAGTTCGGGACATAGAGGTAGTTGTTCAGTGTCCGCAGCACCTCTGTTTTCCCTTCTTATGTTGTACATAGTTATTCGTCCCGAGGTTTTGTATTATAACAGTAGACTTTTTGGGATATTCCTTAGATGCTCATGACATGTTGACTCCGGGTCTTGGGAGTAGTTTTAGACTGTTTAACTATTTGTTTTGCTTAATAGATTCAGTAATTTATTTACGTTTATGAAATATTGAAAATGAGTTGGGATTTTGGAGAGAAACTGTAAATATGTGATTGTTGTCTAGCCTAGTTCCACGATAGGCGCCATCACGGCCGGTTTGGGAATTGGGGTCGTGACAACATGACTGCCACATTAACCGGGACTGCAAAATTTGGGAACAAAGTTATATTATCGGGCCCAGAGACTGCGAGATCAGCCCGTAGAAACAAGATGTACAAATTAGCCACAAGTAATTGCAATTTCCTTTTTAGCACCACGAATGCTTGTGTACTTTCAAAAATGGAAGGAATAAAATAAATTCCTTTTGTTTTTATCTTATTTTTTATTCGAACGATGAATTAATTTTATCATTTGAAAGTTAATCAAGTACTTCAAATGTTAGTGTCGTAATGAACACGAGACATTATCTTCAAGAGCACTGTAAACATAAGAGGGACTTCTCTTATGCAACTCTTACAGTAAAGGATTGATTTCGGAAGAACCTATGCATGGAATCCAAATTCCATCGGGGAAAAATACACCTGAAGCCTTGCATAACTCGACGCAAAAAAGTAAAATTTGCATAATACTTAAACGAAAAAAGCACTTTTATATACAACAAACGTGCCAAGCAGCACAAGTACAAAAGTATGGAAAAGAAAAACAAAGTGAAAATAAAGCAAAAATCTAAGCTACTGCATCCCCGGAGTCCGAGGAAGGAGAAGCACTTGCACCCCTAGGAGAAGTAGGCGGATCTGTCACTGACTCAAGGTCTTGGTCGTCATCATCATCCCCTTCAGGTTCTTCTTTAGTTCTCGAGAACTCAGAACCGGAACCGGAGGAATCAATCGCATCAGGTTGGACCGGGAGACCCCTTCGGGCAGTTGACTCAAGCTCACGGGCCTTGGCAATCTCGGCATCAAAGTCAATGGCACCTGTTTTGGCCTTTTCCAAGGGTTTCCTCCTCATTCTGTACATATAAATATGTTTTTTCAACAATGAGGGTAGGCGCTCGGTGCTGAAGCTCTTCCTTAAGCTGTTCAACCTCGGTCAAAAGATTATTTTGCTCGGATCTAGCGGTTTGAAGGATAACATCAAGGTCACGGATAATGGAATTATAAACTTTATTATGTTGTATGACCTTCTTATACTTCTCCTCCATCTGGGCATATTTCTCCTCCGTAACAACAGCCTTTCCAGCTTTGGAGTTCAAGGCTGCCTCCAAATTATTTATTCTTTCAGTGGAGGCAGCCTCGTGTTCGGCAGCATCAACAATAACATTTTGGACCTCGATCCACTTTGCCTTGGCCTCTTCAAATTGTACCCTAATAGGGAGGCCTCTTGGCTGAGTTTTACCACCTCTTGCTCGCTTTGCTGCAATCGAGCCTCCAACTCAACGACCTTAGCAGCTTGTGCTTCCAGTGTAAAGAGACGGGCAGTAATTTGGCCCAGCTCGACCAAAAGTTGATCCTCTCGGATGTAATTTTTCTTTATCAAGGATCGACCTCCGAAGTCCCTCATAAGCAAGTAAGTTAGCATGCAAAGCAAAAGTTTAAATTAAAAATATTCTCATAGCAAAGATACAAGGAACAACAATGGGAACATATATCTTACTGATGCGTTCTGCATAGCATTGTTTATCATACATTCCCTCGAGAGAGAATCTATTTTATTCCTATCTTTTCTGAAGTCAAAGGCTTCAGATAATTGGCATGTTCCACCGACCGGGACAGCCGATGGCATTCAGTAGAAACCGAGAGGGAGACACTCCTCCTCCTATGAGCATCTACAGATGGGGCCGAATAGTTATGCCCTAAATTCTCATGAACTGGGGACTACGATGAGGTAGAACCTCCTCTTGGACGTTTGTGACCGGTGGAGATGATGTAGTAGTTGTTGTTGGCGAAGAAGGAGATGAAACTAATGGCGTTGTATGTTGAGAAGCAGTTGTGGCAAAGGCAGTGCTAGTTATTGGTTTCTCAACAACCGAAGATGAAAAAGGCTTGGTTCTCAGCCTCATAATACCGGAATCAACAACTAGGGCTCGGAGACGAGAATTGGCATCCTCCACCATATCAAACTCCCCCAATAGCATTCTGTTGAGCTGGTGAAGTTAATCGTTTTCTATACTTCTCCTCCATCTGGCATGCTTCTCTTCCGTAACAGCAGCCTTTCCAGCTTTGGAGTTCAAAGCTGGCTCCAAATTATTTATTCTTTCAGTGGAGGCAGCCTCGTGTTCGGCAGCAGCAACAATAACATTTTGGACCTCGACCCACTTTGCCTTGGCCTCTTCAAATTGTACCCTAATAGGGCGGCCTCTTGGCTGAGGTTTACCACCTCTTGCTCGCTTTGCTGCAATCGAGCCTCCAACTCAACGACCTTAGCAGTTTGTGCTTCCAGTGTAAAGAGGCGGGCAATAATTTGGCCCCGCTCGACCAACAGTTGATCCCTCTAGGATGTAAATTTTTCTTTATCAAGGATCAACCTCTGAAGGCCCTCATAAGCAAGTAAGTTAGCATGAAAAGCAAAAGTTTAAATTAAAAGTCTTGTCATAGCAAAGATACAAGGAACAACAATGGGAACATATATCTTATTGATGCGTTCTGCATAGCATTGTTTATCATACATTCCCTCGAGAGAGAATCTATTTTATTCCTATCTTTTCTGAAGTCAAAGGCTTCAGATAATTGGCATGTTCCACCGACCGGGACAGCCGATGGCATTCGGTAGAAACCGAGAGGGAGACACTCCTCCTCCTATGAGCATCTACAGATGGGGCCGAATAGTTATGCGCTAAATTCTCATGAACTGGGGACTGCGATGAGGTAGAACCTCCTCTTGGAAGTTTGTGACCGGTGGAGATGATGTAGTAGTTGCTGCTGGCGAAGAAGGAGATGAAACTGATGGAGTTTATGTTGAGAAGCAGTTATGGAAAAGGCAGTGCTAGTTATTGGTTTCTCAACAATCGAAGACAAAAAAGGCCTGGTTCTCACCCTCATAATACCGGAAGCAGCAACCGGGGCTCGGAGACGAGAATTGGCATCCTCCACTATATCAAACTCCCCCAAGAGAATTCTGTTGAGCTGGTGAAGTTAATCGTCTTCTATATAGAGAAGCCATTTTATCACTGACTTCCCCATTATCATCGATCACCATAGTGGTTGTAGCAGGCTCGGACACGGTGCTCTTTGCCTTTTTATCTTACCCTCGATCATAGAGGAACGTCGTATTTTTTGTTGTTTGCTCTCCGGTAGGGAACTCTGAGAGGAAGCACCTACACCGGAAGAAGGACCGACGACACTCGTTTGCGTAAAAGCCTCCTGAAACAACCTCGCTGGATCTGCAGGGTCAACCAAAATATCCTCCTCGGGGGCGGTAATAGAGACATGCGGAAGACCTGAATTCAACAAAGTAAAAAGTTATCCAGTTCTCTTATATGTGAGATAAAAATAAGTTTGAGAATCAACTTATCATGATTATTTTCCTTCCACTCGTATTTAAGGGACAGTTATTTCCACCGGCGGGTCATAGGCGTGGTAACATCCAAAACTTTTTGGACCCACTGGTCCAAGCCTTTAAACCTTGGTGGTGTCCACCGAGTTGCTGAAATAATGAAAAAAGAAGGATCAGCGATACCATGAAATAACCTTTAACTAGAAGAAAGGATAGATGTTGAACTTACGTGTACGATTCCATGATTTAGGAAAGGATGGAGTTGTGGCCGGGATGATGTCCCTGTGGCAACTAAAACGAACCGCTCCATCCAGCCATGGTCGTTGTCGTCATCCATGCTGGTGAATAAAGCATGATGACCATGTTTGCTGAAGTTTATCATCCCCCCACATAAGATCTTGGGGGAAGATATGTTCATCAATCGAGCCAGGGAGAGTTCCTCCCCTATCTCCTGTAATAACCACCAAAGACAAGCTACCGTCCGCCACACAAAAAGGTTCACCTGAGCCAAGAAGACTTGATCGCGGAGGCAGAACTCCAAGATTACGGAGTCAAGTCCCCCTCTTAATGAAAACAATCCCAAAGTGAGTAGGTACGTGTAAACGTATGCAAAACCCTTATTGGAGAAGGTTACCCCCTCTGCTAGGTAAGGAGTGATGATGTTCAAGTCATGGCAACCACAGTCTTACTTCACAGCAGGGATGCTAGAAGGACAGATGGAAGAAGGGTATACACGAACATCCCATGTGCGGGAGTTAGCAGAAGGGAACTTCTCTTTTAAGTCCTTAGTCGTAATAAGATTTTTCGGGATAATGGTGCTCGATGTAGGAGGAGCATCATCATCAGTGCTTTCTTTGTTCTTTAAATAATTAGAGTTTCTTGAGGAGGAGGCCATAGTTAGTAGAAGAAAATAAGGATTTTACTGAAGAAAGAGGTTAAAAATAAGAGTGAGTTGAGTAAAGAAAGTTTGAGAGAGTTTGGGAAATTATGAAGTATAAAAGAAGAATATTGATGCATATAAGCAAAGGAATAGGCGTCTAAAATCGTGGACATGGTTACCTTGAGAACCAGTGAAAGTATTGCTGAATCGTGGGATGACGCGTGTTCGGGGCATTAAATGTGGAGAGACATGTGTCTAATCAAGCGTCAGAAACTTTTCCGAGGGAGTCAGTAAATTTCCCGCCGAGAGAGGTATCTTTACCAACTTCCCGATAGCACAAAGATATGCCACCGAAAAGTAGGGGGACTATCTGTATAGGATAAAATCGGTCTATATTAAATGCTCGTATAATAGAGTGACACGTAGAACCATAGACAGATGAAAAGCGAGACAGGTAGAAGTCAAGATCAGGGGCAGCAGTCTCGTCTGGCACCAGGAAGCTCCCGACGGAAATGTTACTCATGAAGACAAATGAATATCTGTCACCCGATAACATTCAATGAAGAATATTCTGGAGTATTAAATATATAATTCGTTATGGAGAATATGGCATTCATAGCCAGTCGTTACACATTCTTCAATGGCCTCCATAATTTTCATTTAGGAGAGGCTTGATCCTAGGACCTTGTTCCCTATGTGCCACTACAAATAGGAATTCCAACAATCATTGTGGAGGAGAATTTTCTGACAATCTTATACCATATGTTGTTCTAAGCTTAAGAACATTTTTTCTTCTTGCTTATTAATATCGTTATTATCGCCCCCAGAAGGTCTGCTTCCGGAACCAAGATCTTTGTTGTCTTCTCTCAATTTCAACGCTAAGTCTTACATTCTTATTTAATTTATTTATTATTTTTGGATCAAATCGATTCGTTTGTCTATAAATCACATATAAATTTAATTGTACCGTCTTATAGGTAAACACTTATGTATTCAAGTTTAGTCCTTTTGTCCTTCTCCTAATGAAAGTATTATTGTAAATAGTTTAAAGGACATTTTAATTATTTTATAAAAATAATGCTTATCAACATTTTTTTAGCCACCAAATATAAACCGTGTTTTATCAAATTTAACACATAAAAACATTTTCAACAATTAATACTTATTAGTAACTGCTTTCAATTACCTAATCACACGTACTTTTTGATAACTCACTTCTTTTTTCTTTCCTTTTTACTCCCGTGATGTCAGAGGTGGATCTAGCCTTAATTATGGGTTTCCATAGACTTATTTATATTCGTTTTTTGTGTCACGTTTTAACTTGTATTCGTTTTGCAAAAAAAATTGCACGTATATCCATTTTTTCGCATAACTTCAACATAAGGGACTGAAATAGCAAATGCAATCACGCAAAACTTCAGCATTCTAGTAGACATGCCTAAAGTAGCAAGTGTGTTGAACTAAGTGTGCTGAAGTTTTTATTTTTGTAACTGGCGAATTTCAGCTCTAGAGCTGAAATTTTTGTTTTGTAACTGGTGAAATTCAGCTCTGGAGCTGAAAAACTTCAGCTTTCTAACATACTAGATAAATAAATCATAAATTATCATAAATCAGATTGACAACAATATCTAAATCATAAATTTTGGAAACAATAAACGTGAAAAGAACAAAATTATCATTGTCTTCTAACTTACATACGTGGAAATATTCGTAAATTGTTGTCTACTAACTAATGTAATTATTTATAATTTATTTTAAATAATCTGATAAACATATTTATGGAAATCATCCCATGAACTGAAGTTCCATAGCAGCACCAACAACATCAGAGAAGAAGAAGAAAACGAAGGAGGAGAAGCGGGAGGAGAAAGGGGGCTGAAGTTATTAAAAAGTGGGTACAAGTTAAAAATTTTAAAAAAAGGGGTATAGGTTAAATGGAGGCGACCAAATAGGGCGCCCCGTGCAATTTTTACGTAACTTTTGTCTAATTCTATATTTGTATTAAAAAATTCTACTAAATATCTAAAAATATTATATCGTGAACCCAATTATTATTGCATGTATAACTCGAGGTCGTTGTAGAAACTTATGAACTTTAAATTTTAAATCCGCTTCTGTTCCAGAAAAATTATGTGACGAACATATTTAAGAAGATCAACAGCTGTCTACGGCAAATCAAGCTGTTTCATTAATCGTTGATACCGTAAACATTTTGGACTCCACGTCTTCACCAAGCAAAGATTGCAAAGTCCAACAAATATGAATATTAGCATCCGATATGAATTTGTTGCGACCAAATGTGAAGTAACAATGTGTTGAGAAAAAATGCAACCAATTTTGTTTGGAGAAATTAAGAAGGGAAAATGTATAAATTTGTCCAAATTTAAACCTCTAGAAAATATAAAGAACTTTTAATATCTTTAGATTGTATTTGTATAATACTAGCACGCGATGATTTAATGAAGTGATACAATCAGTAAGAATTTATATAGCCGCTCTAACTTATTTAGTATTAAAGAGTTGTTGTTATTGTTCTATTCGAAATTAACACAATTTTGTCATACGTCAAATTTTAGTCTACTCATACCCTTGTTGTTAGTTTTTTTTTATTTATATTTGTCGTTATTATTAATGAAGCTCCAACTTGTAATAGGTAGATTAGACATCAAAATTCTTCGAAAAAAGTTCTTATTTACCCACTCAATTTTTAATTTTAGATTAAAATAGTTCCCAAGTTGGAGTTGCATTACAATCAAGAAATAAAGACATTTTTATAACGATAGGGATAAAATTACATAATTTTTTAATAAAAGGAAAATTACTCAATTTCGTATATCACATAAGCAAATTTGACACGTTTTCCAATTATGTATACGGGTGAATCGAGTCTGTTGGACACCTCGATTAAAGTAAACGGAGCAAAGACATGACGATAAAGAACATGAATCGAGGCAAAGAGCCCCTCGAGTCGGGGTCCGAGCAAAACACTTGTCCTCGGAAGAATCGGGGCCACGCCCTAGGTCCGATTCGAATTCCAAAACTTCGGAGAACATTACCAGATAATCGAGCACGGCTAACAAAGGGTCGTGATATCCATGCCCAGCCGGATATCATGCCGTGAATCTCAACATGTATCGGCAGAAAATCGGTGATTAACAAAACGAAAGACTTTTACCTTTTATAAAATTGTACTTTGGGTGAAACTCCTCTACTATATAAAGGGGAGCCTACCTATTCGTTATATACATTGTAACACGCATATCAAAGCCATATACTCCTGTATTCAAAGTTTGTACTTTTGTTCATCAATTCTTCATTATTGTGAATTCGAGATTGAAGGCAGACATTTCATTAAGCTGTTACTGAGTTCGGGATCACACCCTTAATTGGTTTGACATTTTATTACATCATTTATCTGTTTAATCTAATGTTGTTTATTATTCGTATTGAATTAATCCGCATATCTTTAAAACCACATATACATTCAATTGTTATCCGTTTTTAGGATAAACAAGCTAAAAATGCGAACAATAGGTTAACAGATCACTTAATTACCCTAAATATTATCCCTTATTATTAAACATAAATGAATCTAAACATTTGACCTTTCTTCAGGCATGAACAAATGTGCAAGAATTGTTTCCTTATTTAATTTGGAACTAATAATCCATTTGACCTTTCCTTGACGAACCTTCATATAATTTGAAAGTGGATTAGTCAAATTATAGTTTTATAAGAGTAATTGAGTAGTTTAAAAAATTATAAAAATGATTAAGGACAAAAGGGTCATAACATAAAGTCGGAATGGGGCCCACTAGACTGAACCGGCCACAGAGTCAAAGTTATCGGCCTGACCTGGCCCCACATGACGATATCTCGTGCTCAATGCTTCCCCTAGTCAATCTTCTCGCCTTGAAAGACGTGGAAAGTGGGTCCCATTTTGCCACAGTGATCTGACACCTATCAGGAAACACCACGCTCCCATTTTTAATTACTGTTTTCCCACATTTGTTTACACTAATTTCTTTTTTTTGCTCGTTGAATAATAGAATAATTTCGGTTGTTTGAACTTTGTACAGGCTAAAATATGCTAGAACACGTGTCCGTCCAAAAAAAGGACATCGGATACATTGTTACATCTCCGTCAATATATTTTATAATTGATATTAAAGAAGAGCATGATCCTAAGATTTCATTTATAGCTATAAATAGTGAGCTCAGTTGTCATTGTAAAGGATACGAATTTTCTGTCAAACTTACTCTACGTTCTATACAAAGCTTCTTCTTAGTTTTTGAATTCGTTATTGTTGTGCCCGGAAATTATATTCCCAGAACTGTTACTTTTGTTGTTTCGCATATATCCTAAGGTAATTTATTTATCTAGAAATTACGTATAAATTCAATTATATCATTTTACGGGTAAATAAACTTATTTATATATTTTTGGCTGTAAAGTGATAGTCAAGTGTAAAATTTACTAGTCCATGATGAATTATCGTAATAGAATAGAATATTTTTTTAATTATATATTACTTTTATTTTTATTTATTTTTTAACTGAAAATATATGATCAGTACGGCTTTGTATAACCAACTCCAATGTGTTTCGCATCCCGTTAAAAAAAAAATTTATGAGTTTCATTTTCATAATATCGTATATTATCAAATCATTGTTTAAATAAATATAAATAATAGCTCATAATAAATTAAATTCTAATATAAAATTTACAAAAGTAGGCTAATACAATAAGTAAAAGTATATTAATAAGGTGCTTTTGTACGGTATGTGATTGAAATCTTTTTCAAATTTAGCAATATAATAATTTATATCTATATTGCCCTTATTATAGGCCCCTACCACCATCACGTACATAAATAAGTAATTTAGCTTTGTGCCAAAAATATCGTTATTGTCGTATTTTCTCCATGTTCGTTAAACATTTTCTTTTAACAAACGTTTATGCAAAAGAAAAAAATTTCTCAATAATTGCAGTTTCCCTTATTTATAAGTCACTTTGCTATCGAAATTTTTTGAATCTTTTCTAAAAATTTCTACAAAAATACGTTACTGTTTATTTCTAAAAGGCCTATTATCTTCAAATATTGAAAAGCTTACCTCAAGATTGGAGCGTTAGTTGGATACGGGGAGGGAGCAAGCGAAGCGTGTCGTTCGTAAAGGGAAGAAAAATATCACTACTTCGCTTCTTTGTTATGTTATATGAAGCCTAATTTTTAAAAAATACTTAATAGTTAACGAGAACGCTAACTACTAGATGATTCTCAAACACCATCTTAGATACAATAAGGCTTTATATCTAGTAAATTAAAACTAACATTAAGTTAATTAAAATGAAAGAAAAAGGAAAAAGGGGAACGCTCAGATGCGCAAGTTTTCGTCCATAGAACAAGGGCGGAGACCCAAATCACCGCACTGAGCGCATATAAATCATCATAGCAAACCCATGGGAATGCACCAGCCGGGAATCGAACCCGGGTCTGTACCGTGGCAGGGTACTATTCTACCACTAGACCACTGGTGCTTCTTGGTTAAAAAATCTTTCACAAGTACTATATTTACAGCATTAATATGTGACCACCTTGCGCTTTGAGGTGTAGCTAAAATTTGAAGTTTATGAATTCAGGATTTTAGTTATTTTAAGTTAGTGTGTTCTAAATTACAAATTATAATTTATACATATTCAACGAATTTCTTAAGATAAATATTGTATAAGATTTGAACCAAATCTGACCGAACAAGGCAACCAACTTCTCCCTAGCACATGAAACATGGGAACTTTGGGGGAGGAGGTGAGGAATAGTAGCATAAAAAATTATTTTCCAATTAATATTTTCTACTTTCTAATCAAACAGCAGAAAATATTTTCTGAAAAGATTTTTCCACTCACCAATCAAACAAGGAAAAATAAGTTATAAATCCACTCATTTTAAAATATTTTTCATGAAAAACATTTTCCTTCGTACCAAACACACCCATAATGTTACTCTCTATTAATGTTTCTTTTTAACATAAATTAAAGTTGCCTTCAGAGAAGTTCGGGCTGAATGGTCCAAGTGTTACTGAAGATACAGTAGAGAGCTCTATTAGAGGTCAACCGCAAAAATCAGACTATAGGTAAAATTAGAACCAAACTTTAACGAAAGATAAAGTTACATAATTTTAAACAATATAATAATAGATTTGTAGGCATATAAAATTTATTAAATTTAAATTCAATAAAATAATTTGGATCATATTTAAATATATTAGTCCAATAAATATTATGGGCTAATATAATTGAATTAATTACATAAGTCTAATAAATATTATGGGCTAATATAATTGAATTAATTATATAAGTACAATATAGATGGATTAAATAAATAAATCTTAATCCATTGGGTTAGCCCATTTAATTAGGCTAAAGTGATGAGGTCACTTCATTAAGCCCAAGATGTAATCTTCCTAGAGGCCCAGTTTGGTGTCACGCGTCAAATGACGTGGCACACCAAGTCAAAGGGAAGAGCCAATAGGATTGTGCCACATATCAAAATGACAAGGCATGCCAAGTCAAATTAAAAGGCCAGTGAAATCGCGCCACATGTACAAGTGAGATGTTTCGGCCAATCAAATGCGGTCTTGTCACACTTTGATTTGATTGGTCGGAAAGAGTTTGTTCTTATTATGACTCTTACCTCCCACAACTATAAATAGGGGTCTTCATAACTCAGAAAAGAGACTAGACGTTATAACAAGAAGCAAGAGGGAGCTCGTGGATCAAATGCTGCGGATTTCTCTAAAAGCTACAAGCATTCAAGTGTTCTAAGGATTAAAAGATCAAGACGAAGATTCAAGAACAAGTTGCAAGCCCTTGGATTAAAAGTACGTCAAGATCAAGATCAAGCTTCAAGCACTTGGATTAAAATAAAAATAAAATTCAAGATTAAGCTCTGAGGTTCTTTTATTTACTGTTGAAAAGAAGAATCAGATGATTCAAAGAGATTGTAACACTCAAATATTTGAAATTAAATTACTACGATTGTTGCGATATTTTTCGGTCTTGATTTTATTTTCTCGACACAATTTATTATCTACAAATTCTAGCACGCCCAGTGGGACAATATCTACCTCTCATCTCAACTTTTCAATCACCAAAGTTCAAGAACAACGAAATGGATTCCAAGAAAATCAACTCCAGTTCAACTTCCGCCAAGGCTGCTAATTCCAGGTTCTATGCTGATGTGGAAAACATCTTCGATGTTACCTTTGGAAGCTTAGGACCAATTACGAAGAGCAAAGCAAGACCGTTAGGACAACAAACACCCCAAGTGTCGTCTGCATCTACCTCTATTTTCGGATCTTCATCCTCAAAAGGATCAAGATCTTCCACAAATACATGTGGCGCACTTCATTGAGACATGCAACAATGCTGAGGCTTATGGAGATTACCTCGTCAAACAATTTGTTCGCTCATTAAGAGAAAATGCTTTTGATTGGTACGCGGACCTCGAGGCTGGATCTGTTGATAGCTGGGATCAACTAAAACAAGAATTCTTCAATCACTTTTATAGCACGAGACGTACTGTGAGTATGATATAACTCACAAGTACTCGTCAACAGAAGAGTGAACCAGTTATCGACTTTATCAATCGTTGGAGGAATGCAAGCCTCAACTGTGAAGACATGCTTAGTGAAGCTTCTGGCATAGAGATGTGCATACAAGGTATGCATTGGGTATTGCGCTACATCTTGCAAGGTATCAATCCTAGCACATTTGAAGAAATTGCAACTCGTGCCCACGACATGGAATTGAGCATGGCCTCTGTTGGAAATGAAAGGCTACCCATCTATGAACCTCGCAAAGTAAACGACAAGCAAGAAGTCAGAAAATGGAGTAAGTTTGTACCAAGATCTGAAAACAAAGAAGCTATGAATGTCAACACATCACCTATGAAGTTCACGACGAAGGTGAGCAAAAAGCAGAGTACAAAATCCACTTCGTTTCAAGATAATCCAAGTGAAAATTTAACTCTAAAAAGAAATGCAAGAGAAAGAGTACCCATTTCTAGATTCTGATGTGCCAACTATTTTTGAAGAACTCCTCGAATTAAATCTCATTGAGCTTGTGGAGATGAAGCGAACAAATGAAGCTAAGAAAATCGATGAACCAAATTACTGCAAATATCACCGACTTGTGATCCACCCTCTAGAGAAGTGCTTTGTCTTCAAGGACAAAGTTATGGACTTGGCTCATGAAAAGAAGATCGTGCTAGAAGATGAGAAAGCAAACGGAAACCAAGTCTCTATCATATTTGGCTCATTCAATCCAAACGGATTATGTAGTTCTAAAGAAAGTAAAGATGAAGAATTACTGGAGAACTACAAAGTTAAAGATGGTCAACCTGAGGATGATGAAGGTTGGACGTTGGTGACTCGTCGTAGGCGCCACAAAAGGATCCCACGAAAAGGATCAATGGAAAAACCAATGAGGAAAATAATGGTGAAAAGACCTAGGAGATGGAACCCAGTTAAGCATGTAAAGAAAGCGAAAGTGGAGGTGCACCACCCTCAAAATCCATGACATCCAGTGACCTTGGAGGAGTTTTTACCAAGTTGGTTCCGCACGAAGATTTCCCATGGGGGTATTGATGCCTCTTGTTACCATACCGACGAAGGGAAAGAAAGGAGTGATGACCTACCATTGGCACCATCTTCGAAAAAGCTTATCGAGTCCACTCCTCAAGAAGTTAATGCTTGTGAGAAAAAAGTCACGTTCACAAATGACGATCTTCTGCTAGGTGACACTCCTCATAACCGCCTATTGTACATGGTTGGCTATATGTGTGATGAAAGGGTAACTCGAATATTAGTTGATGGAGGATCCTCAGTGAACATTTTGCCAATTCGCACTGAAAGAACTTGGTATTCCGATGAATGAACTCTCAGAATGTCGTGTGATGATCCACGTATTGAACCAGGGAGGGCAAAGATCCATAGGCGTGATCAAGCTGGGAATCACCATTGAAGATATGAAATCAAGTGCATGGATGCATGTGATCGATGTGAAGACTTCATACAATGTCTTTCTTGAAAGGCCTTGGATACATGAGAATAAAGTAGTTCCATCTACCTACCATCAATGTTTAAAATAATACGAGGGTGAAGTCAAGAAGAATATAGTTGCCGATGATGCGCCATTCACCAAGGCAGAGTCGCACTTCGCCAATGGAAAGTTCTACTTGAAGAACCACATTGTGAAGGAGCTAAAAATTGACGATGGAATGAAAAGCAAGAATGACGAGCCCACAACTAAAAGAGCTGAGGTGACTATTGGTAAAGCCAAAGCTATTACTGAGGAGGTACAAACCAACGTGAATAGATCTCATAGAGGGGATATTGTGTCTTATGGCAAGAAAGTAAGTCATGTGCTCCAATATGTCCCTAAAAGGAAGAAAGATGAAGGCGAATCATCTAATCTCCAAACTAACATGCTAAAGGAGTTAACTCTTCTGTTAAAACGAATTGAGGTAGTAATGTTGTCCTCGAAGCCGCTTGCAGGGTTTGTAGCCCAAAATCGTCTGCATAAGGTGGCACTCCCTACAAAAGCGAACAAATGAAGGATTTGATCCTAATGCTTACAAGCTATTTGCAAAGGCTGGATACAATCCTAATGAGCCGTCAAAGTTAGGGAAGCTCCCATCAGAAGATGAAACAAGGCAACCACGTGAAGGTTTGGGATACAAGAAACTGTCACCAGTGAGCATCTCAATAAGAATGGCGAGTACCAATTATATCACTGTAGAAGACGAGTCTGCCGCTTCTAACAGGCCTTCCGTCTTTGGCCGACTTGGAAAATCAACTGTGGGAACTTCCATATTTAAGAGATTGGGTCCATTAAAGAAGGGGAATAAGTTCTAGAGAAATTATCGAAATACAAGAACACCCGCTTCGCCCAAAATTCAGAAGATCTCTAAGAAATTTCCAAAGTTTGGTTCCTTCTAGAATGAAGCGACAAACAAAAGTCATGGTTTCGTGTGATGAAATACTGAAGGTGAAGCCATACACTGTGGTCTACACTAAAGAACGTGATGAAGACGAAGAAAGTGTGGGTTCTTCGTATCATGTTACTGCACAAAGCGAGTATGGTGTTTTATCTCTAATGGAGGATGATGAGAAATTGGAGGATGTTTCACCATGTTATCACATATCCTTCAATGATGGGGACCCTCAAGAAGATGAAGATGCAAAATATACTCCACCGGAAATTGAAGAAGGGTGAAGGAAACAATTGATGCCTTAAAGAAGTTAACCTTGACACTGATGAAGAACCAAGACCCACCTACCTAGTACTTTGCTAGAAGTTGATGAAAAAATCACTTATATTGAGTTACTTAAGGAGTTTAGGGATGTCTTTACTTAGAGTTACAAAGAAATGCTTGGCTTGGAACCTAAAGTGGCACTCCATCACCTTGCGGTCAAGAATGGCACTCATCCTGTTAAGCAATCTCAAAGGCGTTTTAAGGCGTACTTGGTTCCCCTGATTGAAACCGAAATTAACAAGCTCATTGAAGCTGGATTTATTCGGGAAGTTAAATACCCAACGTGGGTCTCAAGTATTGTCCCTGTAAAGAAGAAGAATGGCCAGATTTGAGCGTGTGTCGACTTTAGGGATCTTAACAATGCGTGTCCCAAAGATGAATTCCCGCTTCCTATTCTAGAGTTGATGATCGATGCTACTACGGGGTATGAGGTAATGTCGTTTATGGATGGTTCATCAGGCTATAACCAAATTCGCATGGCACCAAAAGATGAAGAGCTTATTGCATTCCGCACCCCCAAGGGTATTTATTGCTACAAGGTAATGCCTTTTGGCTTGAAGAACGCTGGTGCTACTTACCAAAGGGCTATGTAAAATCTTTTCGATGATCTTATCCACAAGAATTTCGAATGCTATGTTGACGACTTGGTGGTAAAATCAATAGAGAAGGGAGACCACTTGAAAGACTTGAGAATGGTGTTTGAGTTTCTCTGGAGATACCAACTTAGGATGAATCCATTGAAATGTTCCTTTGGAGTTACCTCCGGAAAGTTCCTGGGTTTCATTGTCCAGCATCAAGGGATCGAAATTGATCAAACCAAGGTAGATGCAATTTTGAAAATGACTGAGCCTCAGGATATTCATCAAGTAAAAAGTCTGCAAGCAAAGCTAGCATACCTTAGGATATTCATCTCAAACCTAGATGGGAGGTGCCAACCATTCAGTCGCCTCATGAAGAAGGGTGTTCCTTTCAAGTGGGACCAATCTTGTAGCAATGCCTTTGAAAGTATCAAAACATACTTGATGAACCCTCTATATTTGGCAGCCCCTCTACTTGGGAAGCCGTTTATACTATACATTTCAGCACAAGAAAGATCTATTGGAGCGTTGTTGGCCCAAGAAAATAGTGAGGGGAAAGAAAACTCTCTTTACTACTTGAGCATGATGATGACACAAAACGAGATGAATTATTCGCCAATTGAAAAATTGTGTTTGGCGCTAGTCTTCTCAATTCAAAAGTTGAAGCACTACTTTCAAGCTCATGTTGTCTGTCTTGTTTCTAAAGCAAATCCCATCAAGTTCGTGATGTCAAAACATGTTCTTAGTGATCGACTAGCGAGATGGTACCTCCAATTTCAACAATTCGAGATTTTGTACATCCCTCAAAAGGCTGTAAAAGGACAAGCATTGGCGGACTTCTTCGCAAATCATCCGATACCTGATGACTGGGAGCTAACTGATGAACTACCTAATGAGGACGCAATGGTCGTTGTAGTTCAACCTCCATGGAATATATACTTTGATGGTGCTGCACATCGTGGGGGAGCTGGTGCTGGTGTAGTATTTGTCACTTCCCAAGGTGAAGTCTTGCGCTACTCCTCCACCTTGACACAACTCTATTCCAACAATGTTACTGAGTATCAAGAATTAATACTTGGGCTTGAAATGGCCGTTGATATGAAACAATTGCAATTGCAAGTCTTTGGAGACTCCCAGTTATTGGTCAATCAACTTTTAGGTAGTTACAAAGTCAAGAAGGCTGAACTACGCTCATATCATGATTACGCTAAAAATTAATGGGAAGGCTCGGTACCGTAACTATTCAACATGTGCTAAGGAAATAAAATAATAAGGCTAATGCTTAAGCTGCCCTAGATTCATCATTAACCCTGCATGATCAAGCGCAAGTTACTGTCAGCCAAAAATGGGTAGTACCGCCACCAAATGAGGTTGAAGGTGAAGAAAATGAACTCATGCATCTTGTCGTTGTTTCTGAAGTTGAAAAAGAAGAATGGCGCGACTACTTATGCTATGGGATACTTCCAGAAAATCCGAGGAGAAGGACTGAAATCCATCGTCGTGCACCTCGCTTCCTTTACTACAAAGATACTCTATACAGAAGGTCGTTCAAGGGATTATTCTTGCGATGCTTAGGGGAAGAAGAAGCACTCCAAGCTTTGCAAGAGGAACATTCTGGGGTATGTGGGTCGCACCAGTCTGGACCAAAGCTCCACTTCCATATAAAAAGGATGGGATATTATTGGCCAACGATGGTAAAATATTGCTTGGACTACGCTCGAAGATGCAAGGCTTATCAATTCCATGCGAATTTTATTCATCAACCTCCTGAAGTGTTGCACCTGACTGTTGCATCCTAGCCGTTTGACGCTTGGCGATTGGATGTTGTGGGAACACTGCCAAAGTCCTCTAGTGGGCACCTATACATCTTGGTTGCATCTGACTACTTCTCAAAATAGACTGAAGCTTTTGCTCTTAAGGAGGAAATATTGCAAGTTTCATCCGAGTAAACATAATGTATCGCTTTGGCATTCCTCGTTACATAATAACAGATAATGGAAAGCCATTCGATAATAGGTTGATGAACAAGATTTGTCATCTCTTTGGCTTCAAGCAACGTAACTCTTCGATGTACAACGTTGCCGCCAATGGTCTAGCTGAGGCATTCAACAAAACTCTATGCAACTTGCTAACGAAAGTCGTCTCCAAATCCAAACGAGATAGGGATGACCGTATGGAAGAAGCTCTATGGGCATATAGTGTCGCGCTTCACTTTTTTCTCACGAAATCGGGTTTCGACATTTTCTTTGGGGCAACTCCCTTCCTTTTGAGATTGGAGTATGGGATTTGAAGAGTCGCCACCTAACCGATTAAGGTGTGTTAGGGCACCTAGAGCAGTTAACTCATTAAACTAGTTTGCATCATAGGAGACCGGGTAAGGGTTCGAAATTACCTTGAGGGGAAGGTGTTAGGCACCTCTCGAGGTCCACAACAGTGGGTCCCGATCGAACTTAATTAAGTGAATTAGTCTTAAAGGAAAAAAAAGCAATTTAGACAAATATTATTTCAAAACATGAATTAAAAGGGGTCCTAAGTTTTTTAGCCTATATGATCATTTACATGCAATACTTGGTAACTTTCCCCAAGTTGGAGTGCTGCACATAGTATTAGCGCACGGGTCATCATTTTCTTTACCACCCAATTACTATTTTTCATTTGTTACTTAAGCGTTCTAGTATCTTCTAACTCGTGCCTTATACGTGCACTACCCATCCCTTACCTATGGTCCTGGAGGTGTTTAGGACCTCTATTTAAGGTAGTTCTAGACTGACCTATGTTGCTTAAAATGAGAAAAATCTAGACGACAAACAAAATTCAGATAGGACTATCATGTAAGGAGAAAATAAGGGCTCATGTTAACCTCCACAAGTAACAACAAATTCACGCAGTTCAATCAACAAATTTCATTAATTTAGGATCATATAGGCAAGATATCTAGATGGGCATAAACATAATGTAAGAAACCAGTTTATTAAAACGAGCATTGGGACCTACTGGCTTACCTACTTATTTTATTAAGCTTTGAATCTAGGCACATTTCAGGCAGCAAGATGTCACAGTTTTAGGCCCAAAATCCTTAGAAACCCTACAGGTTTGCCTAAGTGATAACCATAACAGAATCCTATAGGCATGGCATCTACAACTGTTAATTATAGACCTATAACATGGTTTCTAAGTGAATTGCTCATAAAGACATGTTTTATCTTTTTAGATCCTATAGGCATGCTTTCTAATTTACAGAATTAATTAACTCATATAGGCATGATTTCTAAGTGTTAAAACTGGTTTGTTTATTTCCTATAGACATGTTTCTAAATTGAAGAAAACAAATTTTTATATCTCCTATAGGCATGATATCTAAGTTGAAACTGATTTTTAATCCCTATAGGCATGAATTCTATTAACCACATCTGGGCAGAATTTTAGACAAGTTACTAGGAAAGTTTATTAATTCATACAAATATGATCCTATATACACGATCACTAGTGCACGTTGAGATTGGAAATATGTGTAGATCCTATGAGCATGGATTCTAATACAAAATTAACAAAATACCTATAGGCAGTGTCTCTAATGTGCCGAAAATATGCAGATTCAGAGTCACAAACAGTCAGAAAAACATCCTATAGGCAGGATCTCTAAATGAACAGTAACATGCACATAAGGAACCAACACAATAGACCTATAGGCAGGATTTCTACCCAAGTTTTTTAAGAAAGATATATAAATCCCCCAGCTTTTACTAATAACCCCAGATATGTTTATTACGGATATTATTACATTATTACAGCCCACTAATGATAAAATTACACATCAAAATTCATTATACTATAGGGAGCCTTCATAGACCCAATATTAACCTGGAAATCAGGCCTTCAAGCAAAGCAAGTCTAAAGGATCCTATTTCAATGGGAACTTGATGATCACGGGATTCAGCCAATTGTCTTGATCGTGGTATACAGGTGGTCCATCCATGGCACATAGAATTAGGTTCCTAGTGTGTCAAAGTCCCCAAGGACCTCAGGGACCCCGGGAAATGCTCACACCAAGACCAAACTTAAAGAAGTAGTTCATAAAAGATTGGAAGACCATCCCCAATGTGTCAGAGTTTGGAGGAGTCTCAAGGACCCTGGGCAGTGCTCACACTAGGAGTGGTAGGAACCTAGATAACCAAGAGTAGAAGTTTGAAAACCAGTACATAGAGGGTAGGGGACAATTTTGAAAACAGTTTGGTTTTCATAAGCAAACAGATTCAAGTTACATGGTTGCAAACAAAGATGTACCAAAGAATAAACAAAATCCATATTCAGCATATGGTCTAAGCAGATTGGTATTTATTCAAACTAGATACTCGTATCAGTATTTAAAGTAATCACAAAATAGCAAGGATACTTGAACTAACAAATAAAATTAGTCACATATTACATGCTTTGCAGATGAGGGAACATACAACTGATTATACAGGGTTTCACATTATTGGAGATAACCTAGTAATCATTATCACTAAGTGAAATCATGTGGGCATAAAGCAAACAGAAACATGACGAGGTTTTGAAAAAAACTAACCAAATAAGCACATAGAACAGAAATAGGATGACAAGAGTTAAAGCATACCAGTTGAGAAGAAAGCAAACAGGAATGTAACAGCGATTCGAATCCCGAGAGTCTAGCCTTGGCTTTCAACCGGCCAGACAGTGCAGCAAATCAGAATAACAGAAAGAGAGAACTTGAGTTTTTTGAGAGAACAGAAAGTTTAAGAGTTTCAGTGAGGAGGTTGTAAAGTGTGTGTGTGAGTCTGAGTGTCAATGTATGTGTGTAAGTCTTAGTGTGTAAAATCAGGGCAAGGGAAGGGCTTTTTATAGCATACAATAGAGTAAAACCAAGTAAGGTAAGGTATGCAAAACCAATCAATCAATCAATTAGGGTTAACATGAATCAATTAACAGTAAGTACTAATTAAATTAAGGATAACCTATCACGGAATAAATCAGTAGACAAGATTGAGGGCTAAATAAGGCAAACAGTAAGTCTAGAAATCAAATATAGGTCAGTTCTAATAATCAAAGCACATAAATCGAGCCAGTAAGAGGAATTAAGGAAAGTAGTACCAATTATTAATCACATATAAGGAAAGAATCTGATAAGGAAATATTAGTATTAAGGAAAACACAGTTTCAAAAACCTAATTAGACCAGTAGATCAATTAATTATTTTAATTGACAGGGCTAAGGTAAACGGGCAAAATATTATAACAAACGGTCGAGTAATTGAGAACCCTAAACATATAAAAACATAGAGATGAAATTCAAGTAAAATCAGTCGAAAAAGCAAAGAAGAAAACCAGAGTTGAAAAATGCTTAAACATTTAAAACATTTTTACAGAAACCCTATTAGAAATCAAAACCCTAGCTTTAGGGAAAAGTGAAATCGGTTGACAATAATAGTAAAAGCAGAAGAATCTTAAAGGAAAAATACCAAACACGCCTAAAATACTTCAGATCTAAAGAGATCCGAACTAATTTAGCCAGAAATAGTTAGGTTTATGGAAAAAAAAATAGAAGCGAGTCAAATCTGGTTTGAACCAGAGATTCAAAGCCGTAAAACATGAAAATAGTATTACTCACAGGCATCAGAGTGAATACAGATGGATTAGTCGAGAAATGAGAGACCTTGAACCAAATATGGTTCGAATCCCTTGAGATTATTCTCAAGTAACATGA
The DNA here is from genome assembly GCA_005239525.1 of Nicotiana knightiana. Classification (NCBI taxonomy): domain Eukaryota; kingdom Viridiplantae; phylum Streptophyta; class Magnoliopsida; order Solanales; family Solanaceae; genus Nicotiana; species Nicotiana knightiana. Next base: position 95,523 of record ML379370.1, read on the forward strand.
GAATCACAACACTAGTAGAGATATGAGGCTGGATAAGGCTAGAGATTGAAGGAAAACCCCATGAATCGGGGGGGGGGGGGNCGGCGGGCTAGGGTTAGGAGGGGGTGAGATAGAAAAGAGGGAAGAAAGGTATTCAGAGGTGGCGAGTTTGTGAAAATGGGGTAGGGTTAGAATTAGGGGTGTAATTAAAAAGGAAGGGGTTTATGGACCGTTGATCTTAGAAGATCAACGACCATGATTGGTTCTTAGGTTGGGGCGGGTTATAAGAATTGGGTATTCGGTATTGGATTTGGGTTATGGGTAATAGGTAATGGTTAATGGGTTATTGGGCTGGGGTAGTTATTGGGTTAAGGTCCGAAAAATTAATAAAAGAGGCTATATGTTAAATACCTATTTAATTTAATAAAAATAATTTATAGAAATAGTTAATAAGTGATGGAAAATGATATTTGTGCATGAAAATAATTTAAAATTATTACTTAATATAAAAATATGAAAGATCATTTTCGTGTAAAAATAAAGTAATTATGCACACATGGGCTATTATTGCAAAGTTATTGCAATTATAACCTAAAGATGTAAATATAGCTATGCATAAAATGGTTAAAGATTAATATAATTATAAATGATAAAAATTAATCAATAAAATTATTATAATAAAATCATTTGTGATGCAATTAGTAATTATTTAGATAATAAAATGATTGAATAAATTAATTAAAATCCTTTAAAATTACAGAGAATTATGAAAAAATACTAATTGATGCTCATGCATTATTTCGAAAATATATATACATGTTGAAAATTATATAGGGAAAAATTGGGTATCAACAGCTGCCCCTCTTTACTCGGGAAGGATGAAAGAGTTGTCGGGTAAAGATATGGTGGCCAATTTTGACCGAATAGAGCGATTTGAGAGACATATGCCGCACTCTAGTTTCCGAGCTACCTACATATCCCTGGTTTTATAGGAATCAGGCTATGTGTAGTTCTGGATCCACCGACGAAATACACCGACGACGTTATCACAAGGACAAATACAAGGTTTTGAATATGATGACATGGTTGTGGTGAGTGGTCAGGTTTTGAAATAATTTGAGGGAACTGGAGCGGGATTGCTCCTGTTGGGATAAAAATTACTCACTGGGTCACCTGCAAATCAGAAGATTGTCACACCTCCTTTTTCCCGAATGGGATAATATGGGGATAAGAGAGTTTTTCCAATTTAAGTGACACTATTCGATTTTTTGGATTTATTTTATTTACTCAGAGTCGCCACCCAGATTTTTTACGGTGTTCCGGGACACCATTTATTTATTAAAAATCCCAAATCGAGGAATTTTAACTCTGTTTAAACTGTTTACAAACCAGAAATCTGGGTAAGGAATCTGTTAACCCGGGAGAAGGTGTTAGGCATTCCCGAGTTCCGTGGTTCTAGCACGGTCGTTAATGATTAAACTTGGCCTAATTTGTTTAATTACTGCTTTTAGTACCTAAGTGCATTTTTTTAATATTTTTTACCGCTTTTATTATTCACTTATTTTTAAAGGGTTAATTGGATACAAGTCACGTAAATAATGAGACTTTCGAAAATCGGGTAAATTTTCTCTCTCTCTCATATTTTATTCCTTCTGGTTTTCGCTTAATATTTTTATATTTTTTAGAAACCGGTCAACATGCACAAATCGAATCAAACATAATGCACAAGTAGCACATAAGATGCATCAGGATGGTCTTGAAATTCTTGGGTACACCTGTGCTAGACGGACTCAACCCCTATGTTGAGTCCCCAAAGTCAAATGCACATGATGCAAACAAACGTGCCTACTAGGGATTCAACATGAGGCTATGTTATTCTAGGTTTAAATCCTAGGGGAGTGTTTTAGACCTGGCTTACCCAAGCGGACAGCTCGAGCCGAGGTGGGGGCAACATACCGGGAGCATGAAAGTCTACCCGGCCTAGTTACTGAGCCACAACCTCGTTCTAATTGGGATGAATCCTAGCAAAAAAATGGGCCACGCGCACGTGTGCACCATAAATTCAGAAGACGCAGAAGGGAGGCGTAAGAAGACAGTTTAATACAGTTCAAATAATATCAAAGCGGTAAATAAGCGGCTATTAGCACATTAGGCCCAAAAAGTATAATAGCATCAAACTAATAAAGCCAAGTATAAATCACATTACAAGCTCGAATTCTAAACCCTGAACCAGAAGTTCTGGGTTCTTGTCCCCAGCAGAGTCGCCAGAGCTGTCACACCTCCTTTTTCCCGAATGGGATATTATAGGGATAAGAGAGTTTTTCCAATTTAAGTGACATTATTCGATTTTTTGGATTTATTTTATTTACTCAGAGTCGCCACCCGGATTTTTTACGGTGTTCCGGGACACCATTTATTTATTAAAAATCCCAAATCGAGGAATTTTGACTCTGTTTTAATTGTCTGCGAATTAGAAACCCGGGTAAGGAATTCTGTTAACCCGGGAGAAGGTGTTAGGCATTCCCGAGTTCCGTGGTTCTAGCACGGTCGTTAATGATTAAACTTGGCCTAATTTGTTTAATTACTGATTTTAGTACCTGAGTGCATTTTTTATATTTTTTACCGCTTTTTTTATTCACTTGTTTTTAAAGGGTTATTTGGATACAGGTCACGTATGCGTAAACCCGTTGAAATTTGATGCGTCAAAAATTATGTCATGCGAACGTGTATATAATTCTCGACACTGGATTCAATTAAAGAAATAACTAAAGTCGCGCGAGCGCGTACATTAGATTTATTTAAAAAGCGAGATCACGTCACGCGAACATGTACACAATCACGATAGTAGTTTAAAATCCGCTGCTAAAAGCGTTTCTACGAATATTCATTTTTTTTCTAAATTGTATTTGTGTCACGCGAACGTGTACATAATTTATCACGCTTAATTATTTAAGAAAAAACTACAAAGCCGCGTGAACGCTTACCTTTGTTTTATTTTGAAAGTCGGCGCTTAAATCATGTCATGCGTACGTGTACACAAGTTGTTACGCTTAAGTATTTAAGAAAAAATTGGCCAAAGTCGCGCAAACGCGTGCCTTAATTAATTTTAAGAAATCGTAATTATATCACGCGAACGTGTACACAATCATGATACTATGATAAATTAAATTGATGCCTAAAGCAAACTACCAATATCCAATAATTGTTGAGGCTATGGACTATGGAAATATTTGTGGCAACTCAAAAATAGCAAATGTTATGATAATATGCACAGTCTTTAAGTTTCAAATGATTACTAGAAAATGAACTTACACGGTATTATCCGATCATTTGTATCCATCAACCAAATTTATATTTTTAAACTTACAACAATCACCATACAACAAACTTAAACAAAACACATGCTAATATAACCAAAAATCCCATAAAACAATAGAATCAAAGCAAATAAAATTATCACTTAACAGAACAAAGTAACTAAAAATAGAAAATATTTTGGAACACACCTCAAACAAACTCCAACTTTCAATATATATAGCTTCACCTGGTTTACAAAGCATGTGAATACTTGTTTTGAAAATTGCTCAAAAACCAAAATCGCCACCGGAGCTCGAGCATAAGAACCTCGCTTGGACTTCAAGCATCATCGTTCAAGGAACTACTGTTGAAAGATTATTTCTTGGAAATGGTTTAGTAGGTAGTACATAGGAAAGAACTGCGACGAAATAGAGCAAAGTGGTCATGTAGTTTTCAGATGTAAAGAAATTGTAATGCTCAAACCATAACTTTCCACTTTCTCGGAGGATGCCAAAAGATTTTCAGCTTATAGGATTTACGGATGTGTTGGTGAGGGGTCTGTTCCGGCGAGTGTTTTGTTGAGGGTGACAGAGGCTTGGATTTGTTTCAGGGATAAGGTTTTTTTTTTTTTTTTGTTTAGATGTAGAAGATGATATTCTTTTGTGTGACTGCTCCTTCAAAATCAGAAGCTGCCAGTCTTTTGTTGTTCAAGAAGAAGAATCACATGCTACTATTTTTTCTCGTGTAACAAAAATGGGCAAAACGGCTAATCGAAGCTCCCCTTTTTCTAGGAAGAGCGTATTATTTATAGATGTGTGAGTTAATATTGAGAGGAGTGGGGGAAGTGTAGAAGGGGTGTGAAGGAGTGGGGGTGAGGCATAAGTGAAGTGGGGAAGTTGGGTGCTATTATTATTATTTTTTATATATATATATATATATATTTTATATTCTAAGATTATGAATATTTTTGTAGTTTTAATTTTCCTAAATAAAACCTATGAAGAGTAAAAAATAAAAATTTAAAGTATTAAGATTAAACCTAAAAGAAATATTTACACCAAAATAGTATAGAATTTGAGTTCTCATTCTTAGCCGGCTCAAAGCCAAGGCTACTTAGGTTCTATCATTTGACCTCCCTAGTGTGAGCACTGCTCGGGGTCCAATTGAGACCCTTGTGAACTCTGATGCACTAGGATTTGGTCCCTAGTCATTCCTTGAATGTCCTATATTAACCTCCCTAGTGTGAGCACTGCCCTGTGTTCTTGAAGCCCTTAGGAACTCTGACACACTAGGGTCCTGGTTCCTTTCTAATTGCTCAACTCTGCCTTTTTACCTACTGGTTGAATCAACTGGTTTCTGGATGCTTTACATAAATGAAGATTTGACTTCTCGATTGTTGTAAAACTCTATGGGTATGAGAATGANGAAGGAAAAGAAGATAAAAGAAAAAGATGTGACCGAACCTTGGTTTTAGTCTGCCTACATATCCCGTGGTTTAAGGGAATCAGGTCACGTGTCGTTCAAGTGAAAGAAGAGTGATGGAGTATTCTTAGAGGGAGTGTCGAGTGAAGTTCCGTCGAGGTTCCGATCCGGGGTTCCTACTATTACATCAACATGTAAAAAATTACATACTCTTGAAATCTAAGAGTTACAAAATTCCTATCTAAATGCCATCTGGAGTCTTTTCTTGATTGATCTTGACTTGCTTCCTTCATTGACTTTAGAGTGAAACTTGATGCTCTCCGATATAACAGACTATGAAATATTCTCACAGGCTTGTTTCTTGATCAGATGATGAAAAGATGGATCTTGATACTCTATGTCTCCGCGTACATTTTATCAAAGCTGGTTGCGGCTGGTATTGAGATCAAACATTCCATTTTCTCCAGCAAGAGCTGGAATCTTATTTTTTGCACATCCAATTCGTGCTTTGCAGAAAAACCTACAAGCCATCACAAACAAACAAAACGAACAAAAATTTTCTGCCCCAATTTGCACTAGGAAATTTTTGTGAGTTATTGAAAACACATTAAACTATATTTGCTATTGCAGAATAAAGAATTGAAAAAGACACATTTTTTTTATAAATAATAGGGGATGTCATACCCAGTGTTAACAAGAATGAAGACAACCAGGGGATGTAGTACCCTGTGTTTATGATAAGATGAGGCTCGTGGCACTCTAGGATGCTACTAAGGAATGTCGTACCCTATGTTAGCAATAAAAAATGCAACCAGGGGATATAGTACCCTGTGTTAGACATAAGGTGAGGCTCGTGGCACTCTGATGCTATTAGGGAATGTCGTACCCTATGTTAGCAAAAGTAATGCGGACCAGGGGATGTAGTACCCTGTGTTCGCAATTAGGTGGGAATCATGGCACTCGGGATGCTACTAGGGAATGTCGTACCCTATGTTAGCAATAAAAAATGCAAGCAGGGGATATAGTACCCTGTGTTAGCAATTAGGTGGGAATCATGGCACTCGGGATGCTACTAGGGAATGTCGTACCCTATGTTAGCAATAAAAAATGCAAGCAGGGGATATAGTACCCTGTGTTAGCAATTAGGTGGGAATCATGGCACTCGGGATGCTACTAGGGAATGTCGTACCCTATGTTGGCGAAAAGTAATGCAGTCAGGGGGATGTAGTACCCTGTGTTGGCAATAAGATGAGGCTCTTAGCTCTTTGAGATGCTACTACGGAATGTCGTACCCTATGTTGGAAAAAAGTAATGCAACCAGGGGATGTAGTACCCTGTGTTGGCAATAAAATGAGGCTCGTGGAACTCTGAGAGGCTACTAGGGAATGTAGTACCCTATATTAGCAGCAAGAAATACAACCAGAGGATGTAGTACCCTGTGTTGGAAATAAGATGAGGCTCGTGGCTCTCTAAGATGCTACTAGGGAATGTCGTACCCTATGTTGGCAATAAAATGCAACCAGGGGATGTAATACCCTGTGTTTGCTATAAAATAAGGCTTACAGCATACTGAGATGCTACTAGGGAATGTCGTACACTATATTAGCAACGAGAAATACAACCAGGGGATGTAGTACCCTGTGTTGGAAATAAGATGAGGCTCGTGGCTCTCTGAGATGCTACTAGGGAATGTCGTACCCTATGTTTGCAATAAAATGCAACCAGGGGTTGTAGTACCTTGAGGTGAAGATAGGGTATTCCCTATAATGAAACTAAAAATAATATGATTACATGTATATTAGAAGGAAATCAAGGATTTGAGAACTTCACTTGGTGATGTTCGTTCTTCCATGAACTGTTTCCTAAAATAGTTNGATCGTCAAATTGCCGGGAGATACTGGCTTTCCTTTTTGGAGACCTTCTTTCTCAACATCAAAACCTTACTCTTTTGCGCCTATCACCATTTGCGTTTATGGTAAAAACAACCTTAACCCCAAAAATCTGAGTAACTTTTGTTGACCCTTGACACATTGTTCAGTCCTTCAAGCCTTTTGCTCATCAGGGAAAATTAAAGATGGATTTATGCCTTTTCCTATGATGTTCATGCTCAGAAAGTTTTGCTTCATATAACAGGGAAACTGTAACCAATTTTGCGGCCTTTTCTTTGCTTTGCTTTGATGACATTAGACTGAAAGGGACTCAAAAAGAATGGTACGAAAGAAAACAAGAAGGTCAACTAATAGGTATTACAACTTAATCAAGAAGTATACCTTTCAGAGAAGAAAAATAAAAATGAAAAGGACTTATCTGGAGGAATATGCTGACTTCAATTATCATGACATGCACTTTGGACTGAATGCCCGATCCGTCTAAACTGTCTAATTCTCAAAATCCATTGTAAACTTCAATTCGAAACTGAGTTATTTGTCTTAACCATGCTTGTGCCGGGATATATGAAGGCCTAAATCGATCAACGATGCCCTTTGTGGGTTTTCACCAATTGACCTCTCTCATTTGTCTTTCTCTCAACTCACTATCGCCTTATAGTGACCGTGAAGGTTTTCACCAATAACACTCTCTCATTTTATTTTTCTCTCTTTACAATGGCCGAGGAATCACCGTAATATACCAACTTAGAATTCTCGAAAGTTGATCAGAAAGTCATAAAAGGGAAAGGTAAAAAGAACTATTCAACTGAAACTTTTGGAACCATTTTGACGGAAAACCGTCGAAAAATAAAATAAAATTGTGCCCCAGTTTCTTTGAATACTGGGAAATGTAGATTTTTGTTTTGGTGTGACCGAACCCCAGAGTGAGGCTGCCTACATATCCTTTCGGAATCAGGTCGACGTAGTTCAATGAACATGAACTCGTTTTGATGATTTTTTTTTATTTTGATTTTTTGTTTTTTGAATTTTTTTTTTGAATTTTTTTATTTGATTAAGTAAAATGGTTCCAAAGGAGGGAAAAACAAAGAAATAATATAAACAAGGATTCAAAGGACTAACTAGGGTTGACCAGTGTTTGGGTAGCGAGAATGATAGTCTTTCGTCATCCCAACCTGAGAATGCTAAGTATAAAATTGCCCTAACAGAGTCATGTCAGACATAATATCTCTTGACCATATACGCATTAACGGATAGATCAATCACATGTCCTTCTATATCTGTCAAGTGTAGAGCTCCTTTTTACAATACTTTCTTGACGAGGTAAGGACCTTGCCAATTCAGGGCAACCTTTCCTTTTTCTTCTTCCTGGTGCAGAAAGATAAGTTTCAAAACAAGTTGTCCTACGTTAAATTGTCTTGAGCGCACTTTCTTGTTGTAAGCGCGTGCCATTCTTTTTTGGTATAATTGACCACAACAAACTGCTGACAAATGCTTTTCATCAATTAAACTCAATTGTTCCAATCGGGACTTGACCCAGTCAGTGTCTTCGATCCCTGCTTAGACAATGATTAGGAGAGAGGGAATCTCAACTTCTTGATTCATTATTTCGAGATTAGAAAACATTTTAAGATCTGGGCATGATTTCGGCGTGCATGTCATGTTTTTAAAGCCAGCATTAACGAAACTGAAAAGGATAAGAAATTAACAAAAATTAGGAAAAGGAAAAGATAGAATTTTACTAAGAAAATGGAACTTCGTTTCATTGAATTTGAAAGTATAGAAGGTTTAACATCAAAGCAAAGCAATTAAACTTAAATATTTGGATTGCAACCCTTAAAATAATCCAAATACAGAAAAAGCAACAAAACAGACTACTAAGGGTCCTTCCTGATGTGAAGAGGAGTTGCTTCCCAGTTGTTGAGCGAGGTATCTGGACCAATGAGTTGAACACTTGCATGGATCGGGTTTTCACCAACTTGAACCATATTGATCTCATAGAACATCTCTTTGATACCGTAGCAAACTTCATCATTGCCATCATTTATGGATCCTTCCTATTGCTTTTTTCGATTTCCGAAACTGCCTAACCCGTTTTGAATTGCTTGCGTGGTTGCCTTAAGGGCAGCCTGACTCACAATTTTTCCCGACTTCATGCCATTCTCAACTATTTCACCAATCTTAATCGCCTCAGCGAAAAGATTACCAATAGCGGCCAACATGTAATGGAGGTAATCAGAATCCTGAGCTTGGGGAAAATAGTCAATCATTTCTGCCTCTTTCATTGGTGGTTTGACCCTAGCAGCCTGCTCTCTCCACTTGATTGCATATTCTCTGAAGCTTTCTGTTGATTTCTTCTTTATGTTGACGAGAGAGGAACGGTCTGGCACTATATCAATATTGTACTGAAACTGTTGAACAAAATCTTGAGCCATGTCGTTCCACACATGCCAGTGAGAGATGTCTTGATCTATGAACCACTCTGAAGCAATTCCTGTCAAACTTTCCCCAAAATAAGCCATGAGTAATTCTTCTTTGCCTCCTGCTTCCCTTAATTGGTTACAATACCTCTTCAAATGGGCAACGGGATCACCATGCCCGTCATACTTGTCAAACTTGGGGGATTGAAACCGGGTGGCAAATGGACATGGGGGAACATGCATAGATCGTTAAATAAAACACTCGTGTGGCCTCCCAAACCCTGTATGTTTCTCATGGTTTGTTCCAAGCTCTTCATTTTTCTAGTCATTTCCTCTTGTTCCATATTCTTGTATGGTTTTCGATCTCAACTGGGAACATGTTCGGAGGAGTATGCTTTTATGAATCTGGAACCTTAAAAGTCAGTTCTGGAGAGCAATGTTGGGCATCATGAGCATTCAGTTTTGGATCATTGTTGGACTTTTGAGCTAGAGCCGGTTGAGGGGCAGTGAAGGTATGGACAATGGGTACAGTAGGTGGGTCATTTCTTAGGGGTGCAGTTGGAGGACGTGGAATGGAGGTACTGGGGATAGTGGGAAGATTAATGCTCGGACTGAATCCAGGTCTAGGTTGGTACAATGGGTTACTTGTTATGGAGATGGGCACTTGACTTGCAACTGACACACTATGAAGTTTGTCCGAAGACCCTATGGGTAGTGGGGGCGGTGCTTGTCCATTCACCCAAGCTTGGAACTTCTCTGCCAATTGTTGCTTCAACACTCTTACTTCTTCAACCAGTCCCGTACCTTGTTCGACCAATTGTCCATGGACATCATCATTATCTGACTCATTCTCACTGTTGTTTGCCATTTTACTTTTTCCTTTTGATCTCGTGTTGTAAGGGTGAGTCGCCAGTTTAAACCACAAACCAACCACCTCTGTTTAACTTTATCTTTTAAAAATGACAAACAACAAACGTGTTAGAGTTAGGCATTTTGCAGATATAAATCACATATTGTATGTCATGCACCTAATGCCATTTTTATTTCTAAAATGATTTTGGAAGGATTCATGCTTCATCCCGACTTATTGGTTTATTTCCTTTGGAATTTAATGCTCTTTATTTTTATGCTTTTTCTTGTCTCAATTTTTTCTCAGATTAATTATGGCTATGATCGCATCCGATGAGGATTGCCTACGTATCATGACGCCGCATGAATATTGACCACTACGTAGTTCAGGAGAATATGGAATAAAGTAAATAAACTAACTCTTATTCTTATATAATTCAGACCATGAATGCTTCTAATAAAGAAAATATGTCTTTGGATTACTAAGTTTTTCTTTTGGAAGACTTCTAAAGAAGAAAGAATTTTTTTTTTAATTTTGAATTTTTTTTTTTGCTTTTTGGGAATTTCCGAAAGAAGACTTCTAAATAAGAACACAAATATTTTTGGATTTTGAGAAGAAATTAAAACAAAATATTTTTGAATTTTTGAAAAGTGGGGGCCGGACCCGATTGCCTACGTATCTCACATCCGGTGAGAATCAGACCCGCATAGTTCAGTAAATGTTACATGAATAGGATGACACTTTTTGAAAAATTCAGGCTTATTTGTAATAATTTTTTTATTTTTATTTTTTTGGAGTAAATAATGAGACTTTCGAAAATCGGGTAAATTTTTCTCTCTCATATTTTATTTCTTCTGGTTTTCCCTTAATATTTTTATATTTTTTAGAAACGGGTCAACATGCACAAACCGAATCAAACATAATGCACATGTAGCACATAAGATGCATCAGGATGGTCTTGAAATTCTCGGGTACACCTGTCCTAGACGGACTCAACCCCTGTGTTGAGTCCCCAAAGTCAAATGCACATGATGCAAACAAACGTGCCTACTAGGGATCCGGCATGAGGCTATGTTATTCTAGGTTTAAATCCTAGGGGAGTGTTTTAGACCTGGCTTACCCAAGCAGACAGCTCAAGCCGAGGTGGGGGTAACATACCGGGAGCACGAAAGTCTACCCGGCCTAGTTACTGAGCCAACCTCGTTCTAATTGGGATGACTCCTAACAGAAAAGTGGGCCACGCGCACGTGTGCACCATAAATTCAGAAGACTCAGAAGGGAGGCGTAAGAAAACAGTTTAATACAGTTCAAATAATATCAAAGCGGTAAATTAGCGGCTATTAGCACATTAGGCCCAAAAAATATAATAACATCAAACTAATAAAGCCAAGTATAAATCACATTACAAGCTCGAATTCTGAACCCTGAACCAGAAGTTCTGGGTTCTTGTCCCCAGCAGAGTCGACAGAGCTGCCACACCTCTTTTTTCCCGAATGGGATATTATAGGGATAAGAGAGTTTTTCCAATTTAAGTGACATTATTCGATTTTTTGGATTTATTTTATTTACTCAGAGTCGCCACCCGAAAATTTTACGGTGTTCCGGGACACCATTTATTTATTAAAAATCCCAAATCGAGGAATTTTTACTCTGTTTAAATTGTTTGCGAACCAAAATTTTGACTCTGTTTAAATTAGGGTTAACATGAATCAATTAACAGTAAGTACTACTTAAATTAAGGAGAGTCTTTCACGGAATAAATCAACAGACAAGATTGCGGGCTAAATAAGGTAAGTAGTAAGTCTAGAAATCAAATATAGGTCAGTTTTAATAATCAAAGCACATAAATCAAGCCAGTTAAAGGAATTAAGGGAAGTAGTTCCAATTATTAATCACACATAAGGAAAGAATCTAATAAGGAAATATCAGTATTAAGGAAAACACAGTTTCAAAACCCTAATTAGGCCAGTAGATCAATTAATCATTTTAATTGACAGGGCTAAGGTAAACGGGCAAAATATTATAACAAACAACCCAGTAATTGAGAACCCTAAGCTTATCAAAACATAGAGATGAAATTCAAGTAAAATCAGCCAAAAATGCAAAGAAGAAAACTAGAGTTTACAATGCTTAAACGTTTAAAACATTTTTACAGAAACCCTATTAGAAATCAAAACCCTAGCTTTAGGGAATGTAACAGCGATTCGAATCCCGAGAGTCTAGCCTTGGCTTTCAACCAGCCAGACAGTGCAGCAAATCAGAATAACAAAAAGAGAGAACTTGAGTTTTTTGAGAGAACAGAAAGTTTAAGAGTTTTAGTGAGGTAAACAACCCAGTAATTGAGAACCCTAAGCTTATCAAAACATAGATATGAAATTCAAGTAAAATCAGCCAAAAATGCAAAGAAGAAAACCAGAGTTTACAATGCTTAAACGTTTAAAACATTTTTACAGAAACCCTATTAGAAATCAAAACCCTAGCTTTAGGGAATGTAACAGCGATTCGAATCCCGAGAGTCTAGCCTTGGCTTTCAACCGGCCAGACAGTGCAGTAAATCAGAATAACAGAAAGAGAGAACTTGAGTTTTTTGAGAGAACAGAAAGTTTAAGAGTTTCAGTGAGAAGGTTGTAAAGTGTGTGTGTGAGTCTGAGTGTCAATGTATGTGTGTAAGTCTTAGTGTGTAAAATCAGGGCGAGGGAAGGGCTTTTTATAGCATACAATAGAGTAAAACCAAGTAAGGTAAGGTATGCAAAACCAATCAATCAATCAATTAGGGTTAACATGAATCAATTAACAGTAAGTACTAATTAAATTAAGGATAACCTATCACGGAATAAATCAGTAGACAAGATTGAGGGCTAAATAAGGCAAACAGTAAGTCTAGAAATCAAATATAGGTCAGTTCTAATAATCAAAGCACATAAATCAAGCCAGTAAGAGGAATTAAGGAAAGTAGTACCAATTATTAATCACATATAAGGAAAGAATCTAATAAGGAAATATTAGTATTAAGGAAAACACAGTTTCAAAAATCTAATTAGGCCAGTAGATCAATTAATTATTTTAATTGACAGGGCTAAGGTAAACGGGCAAAATATTATAACAAACGGTCGAGTAATTGAGAACCCTAAGCATATCAAAACATAGAGATGAAACTCAAGTATAATCAGTCGAAAAAGCAAAGAAGAAAACCAGAGTTGAAAATACTTAAGCATTTAAAACATTTTTGCATAAACCCTATTAGAAATCAAAACCCTAGCTTTAGGGAAAAGTGAAATCGGTTGACAATAATAGTAAAAATAGAAGAATATTAAAGGAAAAATACCAAACAAACCCAAAATACTTCAGATCTAAAGAGATCTGAACTGATTTAGCCGGAAATAGTTAGGTTTATGAAAAAAATAGACAGAATTGAGTCAAATCTGGTTTGAACCAGAGATTCAAAGCCGTAAAACATGAAAATAGTATTACTCACAGACATCAGAGTGAATACGGATGGATTAGTCGAGAAATGAGAGACCTTGAACCAAATCTGGTTCGAATCCCTTGAGATTATTCTCAAGTAACATGAGAATCACAACATCAGTAGAGATATGAGGTCGGATAAGGCCGGAGATTGAAGGAAAAATATAATGACCCGACCGGTCGTTTTGCATAATCGGACCCCGTTCCCCTAAATGAAACCTCCCATAGTGGCTTTTTATTATTTATGACTTGCAGGGACTGGTGGTCCGGGATTCGGAGGTGTTTAGAGTGCAATAGGACCAATTGGTTCCTTAAGGTTGGCTTTAAGGCCAAGTTTGACTTCGGTCAACATTTTGGGTAAACGACCTTGGAATCGAGTTTCGTCAGTTCCGCTAGCTTCGTGTGAAGATTTCGAACCTGGGTGTATTTTCGGAATGGATTTCTGATGACCCGGGGGCATTTCGGCGCCCAATATTGAAATAAGAAGTTCCTTAAATTCTTATTTTGGTTTGGGACGTGTTTTTGTGTTATCGAGGTCCGAACGGAATTCCAAGACTGGGAATAGTTCCGTTATGTTAATTATGACTTGCCTGCAAAATTTGGTGTCATTCTGAGTTGTATAGGTCGGTTCGACGCGTTGTTAGCGAAGTCTAGAAAACTTAAAGTTCCTAAGTTTGGTTCTTGGGGTTTGGAGGTGTGATTTTGAGTTTTCGCGTTGTTTTGGGTGTTCCGAAGGCTCGAGCAAATCCGTTATGATTTGGGACTCATTGGTATATTTGAACTAGGGCTCGGGTGGGCCCAGGTGCCTCCCAGGCACCTAACGGGGCTAAAACTAGCTAAAATAGTTGCTGGTGCACTTGTTCTAGTGTGACCGCAGGTGCGGATGCCCATTCGCAGGTGCGGGACCGCTCCTGTGGTCCCCAGCATCGCAGGTGCGACCCCCAGTGGTCTGGCCAATTATCGCATGTGCGGACAAAATTCCGCAGGAGCGGAGCCGCAGGTGCGGTCTCCACTCCGCAGGTGCGGGCCCAGGCTCCCCATTCCATTTCCGCAAGTGCAAAATTTTTCTCGCAGGTGCGGTCCTCGAAGCCGCAGGTGCAAAAACACTGTCCAGACAGTGTATTTTTATACACAGATTTTAAACACATTTCCTCATTTCTTCTTCTTCCTTGGGGAGATTTCCATCATTTTAAGGGGATAACGACCTGGTCATCTAAGGTAAGTAAAGTTTACTCTAATATTAGCTTCATGCATGGATTTTTAACTTAAGTATCTACATAAATTAGTGAAAAATCAAGAATTGGGTAGTAACCTAGAGCTTGTGATAACTTGAGAATGTAACCATGAATTTGCTATCGAATCAAGTAATAATCGTATATTAATGATCCTTAGGCTTTGGGTAAGTGTTCCCTTCGAGAATTATTAGAATTCGAGTGTGCGGGCCCGGGGTTGGATTTTCGGAATTTCACAAGAATGTTGAATTATTGAAAAATTAGGATAATTTCCCTACTTTGAGCATGCATTGATGTCATTATACCATATTTGGCTAGTTGCGAGTCATCGGGTGTAGAGTGCGGAGATTCGGGCGCATCCTTGGTTCGAGGGGTAGATTCGACACGAGGTGAGTCTCCTTTCTAACCTTGGATGACNGTCCATACGTAGCTACTATTACAATTATGTCCGGGTAGTTAGGCCCACATCATGCCTTGTGTTTTACTTGATATGAACTATATGCGTGCTGAATTTACATTCATGTTTCTTACGCCCTGAAGTTATGAAATTTGAGGAAAACCTGTAAGAAATTGTTCATGGAAAGGTATTCTCTTTTAAAAAGAAATAATGTATATGCATGTGACCGCTTCGCAAATTGTATTCCGCGAGCAGAGTGTGATTTCCCCCACTCTTATGGGAGATGCACTTTTGGGACGGGCCGATCGATCCTCGGCAGTGCATAGAGATATTGAGAGATGCACTTTTGGGACGGGCCGATCGATCCTCGAAAGTGCATAGAGACATTGAGAGACACACTTTTGGGACGGGCCGATCGATCCTCAGCAGTGCGTAGAGAGGTTGAGAGATGCACTTTTGGGACGGGCCGATCGATCCTCGGTAGTGCATAGAGAGGTTGAGAGGTGCACTTTTGGTACGGGTCGTTCGATCCTCGACAGTGCACGAGTGTGGCTATGATATGAATCCGGCCGGTTGTCCTCACCCTGCATGTGTATGATTTATTTGTTATTAAATTTCATGCAATTGATTTGACAGACATTTGGGAACAAATGAAGTGGTAATTGTTTTATTTATCCTCAGTATTCTTCCTGGATTTTAGTATCTTACATATATACGTGTTGCTTCACTGCCTTACATGCCTACTGTTTTTACTACATTCTGTTAAATTACACTGTTGGACCTTAGTGAGTGTCATGTCGACCTTTCGTCACTACCTCTTCGAGGTTAGGCGGGATACTCACTGGGTACATATATATTTATGTACTCATACTGCACTTCTGTACTTAATTGTACAGATTCTGGGGCTGGTGTTTCTAGTTATCCGACCAGAGCTTGACATATTCCGGACCTGACTCCACGGTGAGTTGCCTCCCTTGGCGATTACCAGTTGTTCTATGGAGTTATCTTTTGTTCATTTCTGTCTATATCCTTTCAGACAACAGTACATCTTGTATCATCTTTTGTATATTCTACTAGTCGCCTATTGACTTGTGACACTAGTTCCTGTCACGCACTTAGTAGATCCTTATTGTGGGACTGTATATATATTGGATCACGATCATTTTGGCTGTTTTTTTTTAAAATTGGTAAATGTTTCCGCTTTTGTAAAAATGAACTAAGTATAAAACTTTGGGAAATATGAGGGATTGGTATGTTAATAAGGAAAATCTCACTAGTAAACAACTGCTGGCTTGCCTGACTCCGGTGTTGGGCGTCATCACGACCCGTGTGGGATTTTGGGTCGTGAAAATATGGTATCAGAGCACTAGGTTCACTTAAGTCTCACGAGTCACGGGTGAACCCAGTAGAGTCTTGCGGATCGGTACAGAGACATCTGTACTTATCTTCGGGAGGCTACAGGGTTTTAGGAAAACTCTATTTGTTCTTACTCTATCATGCATCCTATGATTTACTAAATTCATTCTTCTATTCTCTCACAGATGGTGAGGACGCGTGCATCTGATGTTCCAGACCCGGGAAGGGCCACTAGCCCCGCCGTCCGAGGCCGGGGAAGGGCACCAGCCCCTGGTAGGGGACGTGGGCGTCCTAGAGCTATACCGGTCCCGCCACCAGAGGACCCTATATTTGAGGAGCAGGATGAGGTGCCTCCAGCAGATCCTGCACTCGTAGACTCTATGACGGCGCCAGGCTTCCAGGCAGTTATGGGCCGTATGATGAGATTTATGGACACCATGTCCTAGGCTGGTTTATTTCCAGCAGATCCTGCCACTTCACAGACGGGAGGGGGAGCCCAGACCCCTACTGCCAGGCCGCAAGACCGAAAACAACATTACATCACACCCCGGGTACATTGCCCATGGGTGGTACCCAGCCTGTAGCGGCAGCACCGGAGCCCAGACCAGCTGCGGATGGTGACCATCATAAGATGCTAGACAAATGGACTCGCTTTTGCCCTCCAGTCTTCGAGGGTGAGTGAGGTGAGGATTCCCAGGACTTCATTGATAGGTGCAGGGATAGACTGCACAACATGGGGATCCTAGCGTCCCATGGAGTGGACTTCACTGTATTCCAGTTAGAGGGCAAAGCTCACAGGTGGTGGTAGTCTTATATTCTCAGTAGGCCAGTTGATTCTCCTACTATCACTTGGGAGAAGTTTACAGAGATGTTCTTGGATAGATATATTCCACCCTCTGAGATGGAAGAGCTACGGGGTCAGTTTGAGCGGTTAAAGAAGGGGCAGATGTCCGTGACAGATTATGAGGCCAGATTTTCAAATATGTCGCTCTTATAATATTTCCCACCGATGCTGAGAGAGTTCGGAGGTTTGTATAAGGGTTGCATACGCCCCGGCTAGGGGCAGGGGTCATCATAGCAGTGGTCAGCCCAGCAGGCCTTTTTATTCAGCACCTCCACCACCTCCCCGAGGTGTTCCAGCGAGGCCTCATTTCAGCGCCATTCCAGAGCGTTCCTACCGTCCTCCAGCCATTTAGAGTTCACACAGTTGTTATTCCAGTCATCCGAGATCCTCCGATCCTTATTTCAGTGCTATGCCTGAGGGCTCTCACCGCCCTCCGGCCCTTCAGGGATCTTTCTCGGGGCAGCAGATTGTGCCACCTGGGCATTGTTATGAGTGTGGAGAGCCAGGTCACATGAGGAGGTAGTGTCCCCAGTATCGGGGCAAGGCCGTGCAGCAGAGCTATCAGCCGATGGGTCCAGCACCAGCAGTCTGGCCACCTAGAGGTGGAGGACAGGCCGGCAGAGGTCGTCCTAGAGGTGGAGGCCAGTCAAGGGGAGGTTAGGCATCTCTTATTCACTCCGATGGGGCTCAGTCTTCAGGTGCTACAGCCAGGTTTTATGCTATTCCGTCCATATCATATGCAGTGGCCTCAGACGCCGTGATCACAGGTATTATCTCTGTATGTGGAGGAGAGGCTTCAGTATTGTTTGATCCAGCATACACTTATTCATATGTTTCTGCTCTATTTGTTGCTTTTCTGGATGTCTGTCGAGAGTCTTTGGGATCTCCTATATATGTGTCCACTCTTGTGGGCGACTCTGTGGTGGTAGACCGGGTGTATCGGTCTTGTGTGATCACCTTTTGTGGGTTCGAGTCCAGAGTTGACCTTTTATTCCTCGACATGGTTGATTTTGAGGTTATTCTAGGCATGGATTGGCTATCTCCTTATCATGTCGTGCTTGATTGCCATGCCAAGACAGTTATTTTGGCCATGCCTGAGTCACCTCGGCTGGAGTGGAGGGGTTCTTCGATTAGCGCAGCCAGCCGGGTTATTTCATTCTTAAAGGCTCGACATATGGTCGAGAAGGGTTGTCTAACCTATTTTGCATATGTGCGGGACGCCACCGCCGAGTCTCCGTCGATTGATTCCGTGCCAGTTGTTCGAGAGTTTGCTCATGTATTTCCTTCGGATCTTCCAAGCATGCCTCTGGACCTTGATATTGATTTCTGCATTGAAGAAGGAAGAAAGGGATTCAGAGGCGGCGGGTTTGTAAAAATGGGGTAGGGTTTGGATTAGGGGTGTAATTAAAAAAGGAAAGGGGTTTCTGGACCGTTGATCTTCTAAGATCTACAGCCAAGATTGATTCTTAGGTTGGGGCAACTTATAAGAATTGGGTATTGGGTTTGGGTTATGGGTAGTAGGTAATGGGTAATGGGTTATTGGGCTGGGGTAGTTATTGGGCTAAGGTCCGAAAAATTAATAAAAGAAGCTATATGTTAAATACACATTTAGTTTAATAAAAATAATTTATAAAAATAGTTAATAAGTAATGAAAAATGCTATTTTTTGCATGAAAATTATTTAAAATAATTACTTAATAATATAAAAATATGAAAGATCATTTTCATGTAAAAATAAAGTAATTATGCACACACGGACTATTATTGCAAAGTTATTGCAATTATAACCTAAAGATGTAAATATAATTATGCATAAAATGGTTAAATCTTAATATAAATATAAATGATAAAAATTAAGCAATAAAATAATTATAATTAAATCATTTGTGATGCAATTAGTAATTATTTAGATAATAAAATGATAAAATTAATTAATTAAAATCCTTTAAAATTACGAAGAATTATGGAAAAATACTAATTGATTCTCATGCATTATTTTGAAAATATATATACATGTCGAAAATAATATAGGAAAAAACTGGATATTGTCACGACCCAAATTCCCAACACAATATTTACTAGGCAAGCCGATGTTAGAAATTTACTAACCATTTTCCTTTAAAGTTATTTAAACATAATAGAACAATTCAAAATAAATACGAATCTAATACTTTCCACTAAAAAACTTCATGAAATACTAATAACGATCAATAATTAAACCGAACCACGAACTAAATATATAACTATAAGACTACTCTAGGGTCTGGTGTCACAATTCACGAACTACTAAGAATACTACAAATAATGGTTGAAAGAAGTATATATGTCTGTTTCGAACGAGATAAAACAACGTATATAACGTAAAGAGAAGACTACAGGAATCTGCGGACGCCAACAGATCTATCTTGTGTCTCCGAACGAAAATGCACAACTACTAATATCTCCTAATTTTGGCCGGTATCTGGATCTGCTCAAAAGAGTGCAGAGTGTAGTATCAGTACAACTGACCCCATGTACTGAGTAAGTGTCGAGCCTAACCTCGACAAAGTTGTGACAAGTCTACGGTGGGGCATTAACGACATAACCTGTAAACATTGATAACCAGTAACTTGCAACAGTAAATAAAAAAAACTCGGATATCTATTTTCAGATATCAACTGTAACCAACTCCTCAAAATTTCCAATTTTCAATTTAAATTACAATAAAATCAGAGTTTGAAACCCTTTTTTAATAAAACTGGAGTTTTTCAAATCCTTATTTTTTGAAAATCACTAAAACATAAATATTCACTCATATCGCTCCTTGTTGCGGCGCGCAACCCGCTCCCACCTGTCCACCCTTATTGCTCCTCCCTATATATATATATATCACCCTTATTTCTCATGTTGCAACGTGCAACCTGATCCCACATGTCCACCCTTATCACTCCTTGTTGTGGCGTGCAACCCGCTCCCACCAGACATATCATATTAGTTTATTTATAAAAACTTTCACAATTAAGGCCAAGCCTTTCACAACATTTTTATATCAACAGAAGCTGTAAAACTCATAACTTCAACAATTATCATTTCGTAACGAATTTAACCGGAATTTATATATACATATCGTAACGTTGGCATCTAGCTCAATCCTTATGTAATATAACAAAACCAAAAGAACAACCAACGCTTCCAATAAATCAATGAATCCAAATAGACATATAAACCTCAATGATCATGAAATAATTAAGTCCGGAAGCAAATAATTAGAAACGGGGAAAGAACCATGTTCAAAAATAATTTGGTAGTGCATAGATACTCGTCACGTCACCTATACACCACACACATGAAATTTCACATAGAATTTAAGTGGGGATTCCTATTCCCTCAAGTCAAGGTTAAAACCAAGCACTTACTTCAATTTCGCAGGCAACTCACTGCTCAATTACCACTTTTCCTTTCGAATTTGCCTCTAACCCGCTCGAATCTAATCATAATTAGTTTAATATCATTAATTTATGCTAAAGGAACTAACTTTACCTAAAAATTATTATTTTCCTAAGTTTTCTCAAAAAAAGTTAAAACCCGACCTCGGGCCCGCTTGGTCCAAACTCGGGGTTCGGACTAAATTTAGTTTACCCATTCACCCCCGAGCCTAAATATTTAATTAGTTTTGAAATCCGACCTCAATTCAAGGTCAAAATCCTATTTTTACAAAATTCCCTAATTCTACCCAAACCCCCAATTTTTACTATGAAAATTCTTGATTTTGAACTGAAAAGTGTTGAAAAACATTGGGTAATTGAAAGAGAAGAGTTTAGGATTGGTTACTAACACCTTGAGGATGAATTGTTTTGAATAAAATCGCCTCTAGGTCTTTGTAGTTCGAAAATTGGTGAAAAATAGGTTCTGCGCGCTTTAAAATCTGATTTTATATCACTGGGCAGGCCTTCATCGCGTTTGCGATGGGCCTGTCGCGTTCGCGATGGGTCAGGCCCAATCGCCTTCGTTTTCGCATTGGATGGGCCGCATTCGCGGAGCTTTAACTCCACATGCCAACGCGTTCACGACCATGTGGTCGCGTTCGCATAGAGTAAGTAGGCTCCCCCCTCCCCCAGGTCCATTTGTACATCGCGTTCGCGATTGGGTGGGCGCATTCGCGAAGGGTACTACCCCCCAGTGCTTCGCGTTCGCGTTCGCGTCCAACTCCACGCGTTCGTGAAGAAGGATTTCTCCCTCAAATATTTTACTCTCCGCATTCGCGAGAGAAGCATCGTGAACACAAAGGTCAACTCGTCAGTGCACCAGAAAACAACAAAACAACAGAGAATTCTAAGTGTAAAACATCCTCTAGCCTATCCGAAACTCATCCGAACCCCAGGAGCTCTAAACCAAACATGCAAGCAAGTTTAAAAATATCATACGTACTTGCTCGTGCGATCAAATCACGAAAATGAAGTTTAAAACTATGGATCTAACCTCAAAACTAATCATTTTTCTCAAGAACACTCAATTTTCACTATTTCTCAACCGGACGTTCGAATCACGTCAAATCAACTCCGATTCTTTCCAAATTTCACATATAGGATGTAAACATCATAATAAACCTGTATCGAGATCCGGAACCCAAAATACGGGCTCGATGCCAACGGTTTCAAATATTAATTTATTTCTTTATTTCATTAAAATCCAGTAAAATAATTTCTTTCAAAAATTGATTTCAAAGGCTAGGGACCTCGGAATTCAGTTCCGGGCATACACCCATGTCCCATATTTTACTGCGGACCTCCCGGGATTGTCGTAACACAGATCCGGGTCCGTTTACTAAAAATGTTGAAACAAGTCAACTAAAACCAATTTTTAAATTCCAAAAATTACTATTTCTCATATTTTCACATAAAAGCTTTCCGGTTTCACGCCGGACTGTGCATGTAAATCGAGGTAAATAAAATTAATCTTTTTAAGGCTAATGAGCCTAGAATGGAGTCTTAATTTATAAGATGACCCTTTGGGCCAGCACAATCTCCACCTCTAAAACAAATGTTCGTCCTCGAACGAACATAGAAAATTACCTGAACTGGCAAACAAGTGGGGATATCTACTCTACATGTCCAACTCGGACTCCGAAGTAGCTGCCTCAACAGGTTGACCCTCCACTGCACTCGAACTGAAGGATAACTCTTTGATCTCAACTAACGAACCTGCCGGTCGGCTCCTCCTCATAAGTCAAATATTTGTCCAATTGGACAGAGCTGAAATCTAACACGTGGGACGGATCACCATGATATTTTCGGAGCATAGATACATGAAATACTGGATGAACTGAGGATAACCCTAGAGGCAACGCAAGTCTATAAGCTACCTCCCACACTCGATGAAGAATCTCCAATGGCCCCATATACCTAGGGCTCAACTTACCCTTCTTCCCAAATCTCATAACACCCTTCATGGGCGATACCCGAAGTAGTACTCTCTCTCCAACCATGAATGACACATCCCGAACCTTACGATCGGCGTAACTCTTTTGCCGAGACTGAGCTGCACGAAGTAGATCCTGTATGATCTTAACCTTATCTAAGGCCTCTTGAACTAAGTTTATACCCAATAACTGAGCCTCTCCCGACTCAAACCACCCAACCGACTATAACGACCCGACCGGTCATTTTGTATTATTAGACCTCGTTCCCCTAAATGAAACTTCCCCTAGCGGCTTATTGTGATTTATCACTTGCGGGGGCAGGTGGTCCAGGATTTGGAAGTGTTTAGAGCAATATTGGAACACTTGGTTCCTTCAGGTTGGCCTTTAAGGCCAAGTTTGACTTTGGTCAATATTTTTAGTAAACGACCTCGGAATCGAGTTTCGACGGTTCCGGTAGCTTCGTATGATGATTTCGGACTTGGGCGTATATTCGGAATGGGTTTTGGATGACCCGAGAGTGTTTCAATGCCCAATATTGAAATAAGAGTTCCTTAAGTACATATTGTGGTTTGCGACGTGTTTTTGTGTTATCGAGGTTCGAACGGAATTTCGAGACCGAGAATAATTCTTTTATGTCATTTATGACTTGCCTAAAAATTTGGTGTCCTTCCGAGTAGTATAGGTCAGTTCGGCGCATTGTTAGTGAAGTCAAGAAAACTTAAAGTTCCTAAAGTTTGGTTCTAGGGGTTTTGAGGTGTGATTTTAAGTTTTAGCGTTGTTTTGGGTGTTTCGAAGGCTCGAGCGAGTCTGTATTATGATTTGGGACTTGTTGGTATATCTAGACGGGGGCTCGGGTGGGCCCAGGTGCCTCTCAGGCACCAAACGAGGCCAAAAACCAGCTGAAGCAGTTGCTGGTGCACCTGATCTGGTGTGACCGCAGGTGCGGTTGCCCAGTCGCAGGTGCGAGACCACTCTTGCGGTCCTTGCCTCGCAGGTGCGGCTTCAGGTGGGGCTGCACATTTCTCGCAGGTGCGGATAATATCCGCAGGAGCGGAGCCGCAGGTGCGAGCCCAGGCCCCTTGCTCCTCTTCCGCAGGTGCGAGTCTTTTCTCGCAGGCGCAAGACAGCAGGTGCGGTCCTTGAGCCGCAGGTGCGGAACCACAGTAGGTAGATTTTTTTTAAAACACGGGATTATTTCATTTCACCCCATTTTCTTCCTCCATTAGAGACCTTGGAAGCTTGGGAAAGAGCTTCACGACCTAGCTACTAAAAAGGTAAGTGAATTCCACCCTAAAGTTAGTTAATGCATGAATTCCTAGTTGAATTAACTACCTAAGTAATGGAAAATTAAGGAATTAGGGCTTTCGAGAATTTAGAGAATTACCCGTGAATTGGCTATGAAATCATACAAAAATCATATATTAATGATCCTTAGGTTATGGGTGAGTGTTTCCTTCAAGAATTTTTGAAATCCAAGCATGCGGGCCCAGGGTTGGATTTTGGGATTTCTTCAAGAATAATGAATTTGACTAAATAATAGGATAATTCCATGCTTTGAGTATAATTTGATATATTTATGTAACGTTTAGTTAGCTTCGAGTCCTTTGGGTGACGAGTTCGGAGTTTTGGGCGCATCCTTGACCCGGGGAGTAGGTGCGACGCGAGGTGAGTCTCCTTTCTAACCTCGTAAGAGGGAATTGTCCTGTAGGTGTTTTAAATGCTATATGTTATAATTGTGGGGGCTACGTACGTACAAAGTGACGAGAGTCCGTACGTAGCAGCTATTATTATTATGCCCGGGTAGTTAGGTCCACATCATGCCTTGTGTTTTACTTGATATGAATTATATGCTTAATAAATTAAATGTTACATGCGGCTTATTTTCCTGAGGTCATGGAATTTGAGAAAATTTGTAAGGAATTATTTACTGAAAAGTAATTTAAAAAGGAATAGTGTGTGTACATCTGACCGCTTCGCAATTTACATTCCGCGAGCGCAGTGTGATTTCCCCCACTCTTATGGGAACGGGCCGCACGCCACGACGGATTGGAACATGCACTTATGGTTCGGGTCGTTCGATCCTCGGTAGTGCATAGAGAGGATTACTTTATGGCAAAGATACACTTTTGGTTCGGGCCGTTCGATCCTCGACAGTGCATAGATGTGAGTACTTTATGGAAATGTGCACTTATGGTTCATGCTGTTCGACCCTCGGCAGTGCATGGACACGACTATCTTATGACTCCGGCCAGTTGTCCTTATCCTGTATGCGCATGATTTATTTTTACTAAATTCATGGATATTGATTTGACAGATATTTGGGGGAAGGTGAAGTAGTAATTTTTTATTTATTTACATTACTTCCTTGGATTTCAGTGCCTTATATATATTTGCTGCTTCACTGTCTTTACATGCCTACCGTTTTCATCATATTCTGTTAAACTATAGTGTTGGACCTTAGTGAGTGTCAAGTCGACCTCTCATCACTACTTCTTCGAGGTTAGGCGGGATATTCACTGGGTACATATATATATATATATATTTATGTACTCATGCTAAGCTTATGTACTTAATTGTACAGGTTCTGAGGCTGGTGCATCTGGTTGTCAGGCCGGAGCTTGATCCTGATTATAGACGGACCTGATTTCACGGTGAGCTGCTTTCTCCTGGCGATCTTCGGCAGCACCATGGGGTTCCTTTTGCTTATTTCCCGTCTATTTCTTTTAGACAGTGGGATTGTATATTATATCTTTTGTATATTCTGTTAGTATGCACATAGGACTTGTGACACTAGTTCCTGGCACACACGTGATAGTTATTACGGATTACGGGTCTGTATATATATTGGCTCACACCTCCTCATGACCGCTTTTGATTAAAAACTGGCTAATTAACCTTGTTGATTTATGTTTTAAGTTTTAAAAACTGAGTATATGTTGAAATGTTTAATCTAATAAGGAAAAACCCTTAGTAAATTGAGTGTTGGCTTTCCTGACCCCACCGTTGGGCGCCATCTCGACCTAAATTAGGTTTTGGGTCGTGACACCGACGATCTACACTATCTACCATATAATGCCTCATAGGGATCCTTCTGAATGCTCGACTGATAATTTTTATTGTAGGCAAACTTCGCTAACGGCAAGAACTGATTCCAAGAACCTCCAAAGTCAATAACACAAACGCGGGGCATATCCTTTAAATCTGAATAGTGCGCTCGGACTGCCGTCTGTCTGAGGATGAAATGCAGTGCTCAACTCAACTCGGGTACCCAACTCTCGCTGAACTTCCCTCCAAAAGTGCGAGGTAAACTGCATACCTCAATCAGAAAATGATAGACACGGGCACACCGTGAAGGCGAACAATCTCTCGAATATATATCTCTGCCAACCGCTCCGAAGTGTAAGTACTTTCCACCGGAATGAAATGTGCTGATTTAGTCAACCTATCCATAATAACCCAAACGACGCCGAACTTCCTTTGAGTCCATGGGAGTCCAAAAATGAAGTCCATAGTGATACACACCCACTTTCACTCAGGAATCTCTATCTGCTGAAATAAACCACTGGGTCTCTGATGCTCATATTTCACCTGTTGGCAATTCAAACAGCGAGCCACATAAGCAACAATATCCTTTTTCATCCTTCGCCACCAGTAGTGCTGTCACAAGTCTTGGTACATCTTGGCAGCACCCGGGTGAATCGAATACTTATAACTGTGAGCTCCTTCAAGAATCAACTCACGAAGGCCATCAACATTAGGCACACATATCCTACCCTGCATCCTCAAAATACCATCATCTCCAACTGTAACCTTCTTGGAACCACGTGCCGAACTGTGTCCCTAAGGACCATCAAGTGCGGGTCATCATCCTTCCGATCTCTGATACGCTCGGATAAGGAAGAACGAGCAACTGTATAAGCTAGGAAATGGCTCTTGCATCAATACCGCTCCCAAACCAACACGGGAAGCTTCACAATATGCCGTGAAAGATCCTGAATCTAATGGTAACACCAATACTGGTGCTGAAGTCAAGGCTGTCTTGAGCTTCTGGAAGCTCGCCTCACACTCATCCGACCATTTAAATGGGTCACCCTTCTGAGTTAGTCTCGTCATTAGGGCTGCTATAGACGAGAACCCCTCCATAAAACGGCGGTAGTATCCCGCCAAACCCAAGAAGCCCCTAATTTCCTTGGATGAAGTGGGTCTAGGCCAGTTCTTGACTGCCTCTATCTTCTTATAATCTACATGAATACCTTCTGCTGATACGACGTGACCCAATAAAGCTATTGAGTCTAACCAGAACTCACACTTTGAAAATTTTGCATACAACTAATTATCCCTCAAAGTCCGGAGTGCTATACGGAGGTGTTGTTCATGCTTCTCCCGACTGCGAGAGTATATAAGAATATCATCAATGAACACAATTACGAAGGAATCTAGATAAGGCTTGAACACTCGATTCATCAAATCCATAAAGGTTGCTGGGGCATTAGCCAAGCCAAAAGACATCACCAAAAATTCATAGTGCCCA
The DNA here is from genome assembly GCA_005239525.1 of Nicotiana knightiana. Classification (NCBI taxonomy): domain Eukaryota; kingdom Viridiplantae; phylum Streptophyta; class Magnoliopsida; order Solanales; family Solanaceae; genus Nicotiana; species Nicotiana knightiana. Next base: position 122,600 of record ML379370.1, read on the forward strand.
TACCTTGTCCAAAAGGCTGTTTTAGGAACATCGGACACCCTAATCTTCAACTGATGGTAGCCCGATCTTAGATCAATTTTCAAAAACACACTGGCACCCTGAAGCTGATCAAATAGATCATCAATTATCGGTAATGGATACTTATTCTTGATAGTAACTTTACTCCACTGTTGGTAATCTATACACATTCTCATCGATCCATACTTATTCTTTACAAATAAAATCGGTGCACCTCAGGGCGAGACATTAGGCCTGTCGAAACCTTTGTTAAGCAGGTGTTGCAACTGTTCTTTCAATTCTAGTGGAGCCATTCGATATGGAGGAATAGAAATGGGTTGAGTGCCCGGAGACACATCAATGTAAAATCAATATCCCTGTCGGGTGGCATCCTCAGCAGGCCTGCAGGAAACACTTTAGGAAACTCCTGAACAATAGGCACTGACTCTATTGAAGAAATCTCGGCATCACAATCACGAATATGAGACAAATAAGCCAAACATCCCTTATCAACCATGCGAGAAGCCTTGGCATAAGAAATCACTCTGCTGGGAGAATGACCAGGAGTCCCTTTCCATTTTAACCGAGGCAATCCCGGGAAAGCTAAAGTAACTGTCTTGGCGTGACAGTCCAAGATGGCATAATAAGGTGACAACCAATCCATGCCCAAAATGACTACGCATGAATGATATACACGATCTACAACAATAGCATCCCCCACCGGCATAGACACATAAACAAGGACACTCAAAGAATCGGGGGGCACAACCAAATATGAGGCAAAATAGGATGACACATAAGAATAAGTAGACCCCGGATCAAACAAAATTGAAGCATCTTTATTACAAACTGAAATGGTACCTGTGATAACTGCATCGGAGGACTCCGCCTCGGGTCTGGCTGGAAATGCATATAATCAGTGTTGGGCCCCACCACCCTGAACTGCGTCATCGGGAGGACCTCTGATAGGTGGTCTTCTACCTCTAACGGGCTGGCTGCCACCTCTAGCGGGTTGTCCTCCACCTCTAACATGCTGACCTCCACCTCTAACATTCTAGCCTCTACCTCTGACTACCTGACCCCTACCTCTAGCTGGCTGGGTAGGTGGTGCTGCAGCCAGTGCCGGAACTATAGCACGAGAATTCTGGTACTAAGGCTGACTACCCAAAAATTTTGGACAAGATCTCCGAATGTGCCCATACTCACCACACTCATAACACCCATCCTGATACTGAGGCTGACCCTGACGAACCGGCTGACCACGATAATAACTCTGAAGAGGAGATGCTCTGATAGGAGCTGACTGATCGGAATAAGGCAAGTAAGAGCCACGACCACCTGAGGCACCATGGCATGTCTGAAGTGCTGAATTAAATGGCCTGGAAGAATGGCCTCTACCCTGAGTATCTCTGCCTCTAGAAAAGGCACCGCTAAATCTACCGGAATGATGAGGTCTCTTGTCTGACCCCTGACCTCCCATCCCCAGAACCGTCTCAACTCTCCTGGACACATTGAACGCATCCTGAAATGAAATCTCATTCTTTGTCTCCTTAGCCATCTGCAACCTGATGGGTTGGGCAAGGCCCTCAATAGATCTCCTAACCCCCTCTCTCTCAATAGGCAACAAAAGAATAGCATGCCGAGCAAAATCCACAAAACGATTCTCGTACTGGGTAACTGTCATGCTTCCCTGCTGAAGACGCTCAAACCGACAACGTTTCTCTTCTCTGGTAGTGATAGGCAAAAATTTCTCTGGAAAGAGGTGAGAAAACTGATCCTAAGTTAGAGCAGGCGACCCAACTGGTCTAGTCAAAAAATAATCCCTCCACCATTTCTTGGCGGAACCAGTCATCTGAAATGCAGCGAAGTCGACCCCATTGGTCTCCAAAATGCCCATATTACGAAGAACCTCTTGACAGCTGTCCATATATTCCCGAGGATCTCTGAAGTAGCACCAATAAAGTGAACAGGGAAAAGCTTGATGAACCTGTCCAATCTCCACAAAGCATCGATGGACATAGTTGTCGTTGATATCTAATTTTTCCTCAAAATATTTTAAATTTGCATATATAAGTTCAAAATCATGTATCAATAGCAATTGATATTTTTCCACAATTTCCTTATATTTGTATTAATCTATCAAGCATTTTATTGCCAATAAATAATTATAAAATTGCATTACAAATAATTTCAAAAGCATATCTTGGTTTCATTAATTATTTTTTGTCCTATTAAGACCAAATTATTTCATAATTAGCCAAATTGGCACATTTTAGCTATAATTGCAATAACTTTGCAATTATAGCCCAATCATACGATTTTATACTATTTTTATCCAAAAATTAATCAGTTGTATTTTTAAAATACTAAGTAATCATTTTTAATTATTTTCTACGCATGAAATTCATTTTTTATAATTAACAGCTATTTTTATAAATTGTTTTAATTAATTTACATTGGGTATTTAACAAATAGCCACTTTCATTTCATTTATAGCCTAATTAAACCAGACCTAAGTCTGATTAAAAATGGTCCAAATACCCCATGCCCAATACATTATCCTACCCGACCCAATCCCTTATCTAATCTGGACCGTTGATCAATTTTAATCAACGCTCCAGATCTCTCCTTTCCTTAATTAACCCTAGAGACTACCCCCATTCCCCTCTCATTTCTCTCTTTCACTCCGCCGTTACATATCTCTCTCATCTCTCAAACTCTCTCTGCTAAACCTAAACTCTCACCGGCCGTCGACTTGTCAGTAACTATGGTGGTCTCACCACCATCCCAGCCTCCATGGCTCCTTCCTACACTAGGTTATTGCTGCCTTGAGGTCCTCAAAGGAAGCAGAAGGTGGTTCACTCACCTCCCATGGTTTTCATGTCATTCTCAGGCCGTCCATGGCCGTCCGAGTAAGATCCTCCCATCTCCGGCTAGAACTTGTGGTTTCTAAGCCGATTCTCTCTCTCTCTCTCTGGGTTCTCTCTCTAAAACCCTAATTTTAACTCTTGATTTCTTAGATCTACAATAAATCTGGGTATATTCTGAGTTATTTTGCTGTTTTTCTTAAAAGATTTTTTGATTTCTCTAAAACGACTCTTCATCTTCAAACTAGGGTTTCTTAACCCCTTTTCAAAATGGATTTTCCTTCTGATTTTAGTATTATTCTATGATTTTCACTATGTTTAAACGTTTATTTAAGTTTTTTCCCCTTTTGTCTGACTTATTATGTTAAAACCCTAAGTTTCTTGGTCTTAATCATGGGTTCTGAGTATGTTCTTACTTACTTGTTCATCTAATTTATTAGCATGTCTGTTATTTATGAATCCGCTCTGAGTTTTCTGTGATTTTACCCTATTTTGCTTATTAGGGTTTCTGATTCTTTACTTCTTCCGCCTATATCATGTTTATTCTCTCAATTTGTACTATGCTCTATGTGAATCCCTAATTTTGTATGATTTTACCCTATTTGGCCTATTAGAGTTTCTGATTTTGCCTATTATGTGTTTATTCTGCTTGTTCTCATAAATTTGTGTTAGTTTCTCCTAAATCAGTACTAGTTGCTATTTTTGAATCTTTGAATCTCTGTGATTGATCCTTCACTGATTTTTTGTGATATTCTCTATTGATTTTAACCTTTAATATATTTTCTTACCTTAATCTATGGTCGAGCATAATGTCAACTGATTCTTAAGTATTTTCCTTAATTAGAATATGCCGAACCTAGCCTCTATTACATGTTCTATACTTATGCTATGCTGACAGTATTTCCTTATGTGTTATATTCACCATTATATGATTTTCTTCCTTATTTATTATCTGCATATTACCGTTTGAAGTTAACTCCTTAATTAAAGGGAGTACTTATACTGATTTGATTTTAATTGGTACATAGTTCTATAATTACTTCTTAACTATGATTCTTGCCTTATTTTCTACCTAGTCTTAAACTATATATACACTGGTTTTTCATTCAAATACACGAACACATTGCTCAAAACTCTCTCGTATACACAAATACTCTCTTCTAATCTCCTTCTGGTTACTTGCTATTATCAGCCGGCTGCAAGACAAGGCTGATTATTCTACCCCCTTACTCTTTATTTTGTGTTTGCTATCTCCTATACTGGTATGTCCTAATTTCAGTTTAAGTTTCAAAAACAATATGTTTCTTTTAGTACTTCAATTCATCCTGTTTCTAATATGTTTTTACCTATGGTTTTGTTGCGATGTCCACAATTGCTCTGCTTGCACTGTTGTTCAGTTAGCATGTTATGTACTCCCCTCCCTTAGACTCAGCATGCTTATGAAATGCTATCCCCCTTTTAGTATACTTCAATATGATTCTGCCTTACTTATGCTTCTCTGACTATTGGCATGAACTTTTCTGTGGCAAAACAATTTGTACCTTATGTTATTCGGTTCTGAGTAATCCTAAAGTTTATGCTATATCCTTGATCTTTGGATGCCCCCTAGCATATTGTTGATTCTGTACTTAAGTGTTCCTGGAACTATGTTCTTACCTATGTGCCTTATGTGTCCCCAATCCCCCAATACCCCTGTTTGGTGTTGTTGAACCTGCCTTGGTTCTGTGTTCTTTAGCTGTGTATGAACCTGTTTTGGGTGTTATGTCTGGACTGTTGCTTGCTGCTCTAATCTCTTTTCAAAAACTATTTTACTACATAACTTTGTAGTTCTTTACAAAATCTTTCAAACAAGTCTCTTTTCAAACTGTTTTACTACTCGATCTTTTCAATACTATGTCAAGCACTCTCACTCTACTGTTAGATATTTAAGTTTTGCCCCTCTAATGTGTGACTGCTTAGGGATCCCTATGAGATCCCTCTGAACCCTGATGCATTAGAGTCGTCCCTTCCACACTGCACTTACTCCATTATGGTTATGAAATCTGGGTGTGAGCACTGCCCGGGATCCCTTGAGGTCCTTAGGGAACTCCGACACACCCGGATATGAGAAAGGCTATGAAAAATTTGGGCACTTGAGGTTCTGGAAGCCTGGGCCAATTTTCAGGCTCTCTATAGTTTAAATTCTTCTTTTCCTTTATCTATTTACGTAATTTATTCAACTGGTCTGTAATATTTATTTGTAAATGAATATTGGGGATGGCTAGTGAAATGGGAGGGGATAGCCATATAATTTTATCAATGTCACTGGGTAGAAATCATGCCTTAAGCTTTACATTTCCTATATCTGCATTAGAATCCATGCTTTGGATCAACATGCCAAACAAACATTAGATATCATGTATTTAAGGCTTTTTCATGTTTACTGCTTTAGTATACAAAATGCCTCAATTTATGCTTGTGCCTATCACTTAGAAATCCTGCTCCTTAGGCGATAAAATTAATACTCCGGTGCATTCATGAATCATGCTCCACAACTCTGTAATTCTCTGTGCATTTTAGAAATCATGCTTTAGGAATCCTGTGCATCCTAAAATTATATCCTAGTCACCCTGCATTCACGTGTGCATACTAGATACCATGCTCTAGGATTTCGTTTACATTTACTTAACTACGCCTAGTTTAAACTGATGATTCATGAAAAGGTATAAAATAACCTCGCATATGATTATCATGTCTGTTCTTAATAGAAATTGGTAACTATCTCTACATTCTCATATTTACATCACTTAGAACAACATGTTTAGGTAAAACAACCTCTGAACTGCTTAATAATTCTGGTAGTCACTATGCACAACCCCACGCCTAAGCAAGCCTTAGGTAATCAATCACTTAAAAATGAATATTGTTTTGATTGTGTTTGTTGCCTAAGGGCTAACAGGTTTTTTTTTAAAAACTAGTAGGCAAGATGATTATGTCCTTGCTATTAAGTTTATAAACAAGATGCATACTTTTGTGCATTGATATTCACTTAGATATCCCGTCTTAGGATTCTGTCTAATAAAATTGCCTTTTATTTTGTGTTTGAGATGTGTTGTTTATGTGCAATATCTGTGGAGGTAAATCTGAGCCTTTTAAACTGCTTTTCCCACATTTATTTGTAAAGTCCTACTTGTTCTTGCTTGTCGCCTAGAATTTTATCCTTTTAACCTTAGGGAGTTTTGTCTATAATTGCCTATATTTAGAGGTCCTAAATTCCTCCAGGGCCATTAAGAAGGGACGGGTAACAACATGCATAGAGGTCGTTAAATAAACTCGCTTAATAACCGCTAAGGGGTGGGAGAGGGTAGACATGGATATGATATCTGGTGCGCTAATGCCACGAGTAGCCCCTCTTCTAAGGAGTGATTACCGGGCATTGTAGTGATGTGATCCTATAGGATAAACAACCTAGGACCCCCTTATCCCTTACACATGTGTTCTTAGATTGTAAAACCTCCAGAACTTTGTATATGTGCTTAGACTTTAAATCTTTTAAACTTAAGCACATATGTGTGCTTGGACTGCAAATCTTCTCAAAACCACCATCTTTTACCTATGTGTTTATTGCTTATATGCTATCTGTTCACAAAGTTTGTTTGGGCCGGGAACCAAAGTTGTGGACTTCGAGGGGTGCCTAACACCTTCCCCTTGAAGTAGTTTCAAGCCCTTACCCTATCTCTGGTTATCTAATATGTGTTTGTAAATAACCTTTAGTAGGTGCCTTAACGCACCTTAACTCGTTAGGTGGCGACTCTTCAATTCCTTACCCGTTTTCCAAAAGGAAACGAGTAGTCCCAATAATGTCAAATACCCTGACCGATCCGAAAGGAGAGGAAAGAGGGGGGCACGACAGTTGCCCCATCAATGGGCGGCGCTGGAGCAATTGGCTTACCCCAACTGGATTGGCTGCTGGGGTCTGAACTTGAGGAGTGGTCTGATTAGGAGTGTGGGTAATAGGAGTCTGGACCCCTCCTCCAGCCTGAGATGCGGCTGCTGTAACACGGAGTGCGCCAGTCTAGGCTATACTCTCCATAAGGCCCACTAATCTGACCAAAGCATCCTGAAGTACCGGGGTAGCAATAAAACCCTTTGGAACCTGAGCTGGAGCCTCCCCATCAATCTCAGTATGGGGCTCCGCAGTTGGGGTTGCAGTATGAGCAACAGGATAAGTCCTTCCCCTACCTCGGCCTCTGCCCCTAATAGAAGTTGCTGTTGTTGGAAGGCCGGATTGTTGGTTAGCAGAAGAAGAAGCACGTGTTCTCGCGATCTGTGAGAGATTAGAAGAGTTCAATCAATATTTGAGATACCAAGACTCGCACGACAGAGTAGAAATAAAAAGTGAGTTTGTTCTTAACTTCATAGCCTCTGTGAGATAAGTACAGACGTCTTCGTACCGAGCCCTCAGACTCTATCAATCTTGTTCGTAAATTGTGAGACCTATGCAACCTAGGGCTATGATACCAACTTGTCACGACCCAAATTCCCGAACCACGGGATCGTGATGGCTCCTAACACAATACTTGATAGGCAAGCCGATGTTAGAAATTTACTAATCATTTTCCTTTAAAGTTATTTACACATAATAGAACAATTAAAAATAAATACGAATCTAATACTTTCCACTAGATAAATTCATGAAATACTAATAGCGATCAATAATTAAACCGAACCACGAACTAAATATATAACTATAAAACTACCCCAGGGTCTGGTGACACAATTCACGAACTACTAAGAATACTACAAATAATGGTTGAAATAAGTATATATGTATGTTTCGAACGAGATAAAACAACGTCTATAAAGTAAAGAGAAGACTCCAGAAATCTACGGACGCCAGCAGATCTACCTCGTGTCTCCGAACGAAAATGTGCAGCTATTAAGATCTCTTAACTCTAGCCGGTACCTGGATCTGTACAAAAGAGTGCAGAGTGTAGTATCAGTATAATCGACCCCATGTACTGAGTAAGTGCCGAGCCTAACCTCGACGAAGTAGTGACGAGTCTACGACGGGGCATTAACGACATAACTTGTAAACATTATATATAATAAAGCAAGAAAGAAATAATAACAATAACCTTGATAACCAGTAACTTGCAACAGTAAATAGAAACAACTCGGATAACTCTTTTCAGATATCAACTGTAACCAACTCCTCAAATTTCCAAGTTTCAATTTAAATCACAATAAAGTTAGAGTTTGAAACCCTTTTTTTAATAAAACCGGAGTTTTCCAAATCCTTATTTTTTGAAAATCAGTAAAATATAAATATTCACCCTTATATCTCCTTGTTGCGGCGTGCAACCCGCTCCCACTTGTCCACTCTTATTGCTCCTCCCTATATATATATATATCATCCTTATTTCTCCTGTTGCGGCGTGCAACCCGATCCCACTGTCCACTCTTATCACTTATTGTTGCGGCGTGTAACCCGCTCCCACCAGACATATCATATAAGTTTATTTATAAAAAATTTCACAAATCAGGCCAAACCTTTCACAATATTTTTATATCAATAATTATAAACAGAAGTTGTAAAACTCATAACTTCATCAATTATCATTTCGTAACGAAGCCAACCGGAATTTATATATACATATCGTGACGCTGACATCCAGCTCAATCCTTATGTAATATAACAAAATCAAAAGAAGAGTCAACGCTTCCAAAATACTTGAAGAAATACTTAAGGACAAAATCAACGAATCTAAATAGTCATATAAACCTCAATGATCATGAAACAATTAAGTCTAGAAGCAAATAATTAGAAATAGGGAAAGAACCATGTTCAACAATAGTTTAGTGGTGCATAGATACTCATCACCTCACCTATACACCACACATATGAAATTTCACATAGCATTTAAGTGGGGATTCCTATTCCCTCAAGTCAAGGTTAAACCAAGCACTTACCTCAATTTCGCAGGTCACTCACTGCTCAATTACCGCTTTTCCTTTTGAATTTTCCTCTAACCGCTCGAATCTAATCATAATTATTTTAATATTATTAATTTATTCTAAAGGAACTAACTTTACTGAAACATCATTGTTTTCCTAAGTTTTCTAAAAAAAAGTTAAAATCCGACCCCGGGCCCGCTTGGTCCAAACTCGGGGTTCAGAACAAATTAAGTTTACCCATTCACCCCCGAGCCCGAATATACAATTAGTTTCAAAATCCAACCTCAATTCGAGGTCAAAATCCTATCTTTACAAAATTTCCTAATTCTACCCAAACCCTCAATTTTTACCATGAAAACTCTTGATTTTGAATTGGAAAGTGATGAAAAACATTGGGTAATTTAAAGAGAAGAGTTTAGGATTGATTACCAACACCTTGGGGATAAATTTGTGTGAAGAAAATCGCCTCTAGGTATTTGTAGTTCGAAAATTGGTGAAAAATAGGTTTTGCTCGCTTTAAAATCTGATTTTATATCACTGGGCATGCCTTCATTGCGTTCGCGATGGGCCTGCCGCGTTCGCGATGGGTTAGGCCCAATGGCCTTCGCGTTCGTGTTAGATGGGCCGCGTTCGCAGAGCTTTAACTCCACAAGCCATCACGTTCGCGACCATGTGGCCGCGTTCGCATAGAGTAAGTACGCTCCCCCTCCCCCAGGTCCATTTGTACATCGCGTTCGCGATTGGGTGGGCGCGTTCGCGAAGGGTACTACCCCATATGCTTCGTGTTCGCGTCCAAATCCACGCGTTCACGAAGAAGGATGTCTCCCTCAGACATTTTTACTCTCTGCGTTCACGAGAGAAGCATCACGAACGCGAAGGTCAACTCGTCAGTGCACTAGAAAACAACAAAACAACAGAGAATTCTAAGTGTAAAACATCTCGTAGCCTATATGAAACTCACCCGAGCCCCGGGGCTCTAAACCAAACATGCACGCAAGTCTAAAAATATTATACGGACTTGTTCGTGCGATCAAATCACAAAAATAATATTTAAAACTATGGATTTAACCTCAAAACTCATCATTTTTCTCAAGAACACTCAATTTTCACTATTTCTAAACCGGACGTCCGAATCACGTCAAATCAACTCTGATTCTTACCAAATTTCACAAATAGGATATAAACATCATAATAAAGTTGTATCGAGCTCCGGAACCCAAAATACGGGCTCGATACCAACAGTTTCAAATATTAATTTATTTTTTTATTTCATTAAAATCCAGCAAAACAATTTCTTTCAAAAATTGATTTCTAAGGCTAGGGACCTCGGAATTCAGTTCTGGGCATATACTCATGTCCCATATTTTGCTACGGACCTCCGGGGATCGTCGGAACACAGATGCAGTCCATTTACTAAAAATGTTGAACCAAGTCAACTAAAACCAAATTTTAAATTCTAAAAATTACTATTTCTCATATTTTCATATAAAAGCTTTCTGGTTTCACGCCCGGACTGCGCATGAAAATTGAGGTACATAAAATTAATCTTTTTAAAGCTAATGAACCTGGAATGGAATATTAATTTATAAGATGACACTTTTGTCATCACATGTATCAACATATAGGACGACTCACCGCACACCAACACAGGCGACTCCTTATTCACTCGTTTATGGAGTCGAAACTGTCTTGACACTTGAGCGTCAAATACCTTCATTACGACTGGCTATTTAAGAAGAGATCACTAATGAAGAAAATGCTCGACTTCGATTAGCGGAGTTGGAGGCTCTTGATGAGAAGAGGTTGGAAGCTCAACAGAGTCTTGAATGCTATCAAGCTCGATTGTCTCGTGCCTTCAATAAAAAAGTCCGCCCGAGATCCTTTCAAGTAGGAAATCAAGTCCTTGCCATACGAAGACACATTATTACTTCTCATAAACTTGTAGGAAGTTCACTTCAAAATGGGATGAGTCATATGTCATGCAAGAAGCTTATTCAAGTAGGGTTTACAAGCTGGTTGATGCAGATGGCATGAGAATCAGCCCTATCAATGGCAAGTTTTTGAAGAAGTATTATCCTTGAAGTTGCAATGATCCTCAACGCATGAGCCTAAACTACATGTTCCTACACTCCTGGCCCGCATGAGTCTAAATTGTGTACGGTCCACCTAGAAAAGTAAAAAAAAAATCCGCTAGGTTGAAAACCTCGAAAGAGGCAGCCTAGGCCAAAATTTGAACATAAAAAAAACAAAAACAAAAAACCCATTCTGAACTACGGTATGACTTGATCCTCTTCATTGAAGTACGTAGGTAGCTTAGAGTTTCATATTGAGATCAGTCGCATGATTTTAAAAGATACATAGTTCCCCAATCGTCGTTCGAATAAAATACGATGGAATGTAATTCATTCGACCATCACTTGAAAATCTAGCTAAGATACCATTCTTCTGTTAAACTTTTGATCTCATTTGATTTAAAGGGGCAACCCGCTATGGTAAATTGATGTCTTCAATGAAACAATGACAGTCTTTTAGGAGGCTACAAAGTATTTGTATTGAAGTCTGGGGATTCGCTATATCGTCATGTTCGCATAACCTTCAAGTTTATTGGCCTTCATATCCGCTCACTGCCCTAAAAAAGGGGAAGAGTGACAATCGTGATCTTGAAAGAGAACATGGATAAGTAAAAAGTTTCGCCTCTGACGTTAAAAAAAAGGGGGGGGGGGATGTCTGTGTCAGACTTTTTTTTAAAGATTTTTGTTGCGAACTTTTGAAGGTGCTCGTCTCGAACTTTTAAAGGAATTCGAATTTGTAAAGGTTTTCGTTGCGAACTTTTAAAGGAACTCAGATTTTTAAGGTTTTCGTTCCGAACTTTTAGAAGGCGTAGGTTTCGAACTTTTGAAGGTGCTCATGGCAAGTTTTAAAGGGTCCTCACTTCCGACTTTTTAAGATTTTTCCACGAGCTTTTAAAGGTCTTCACCGCGAACTTTTAAAGGTCTTCATCACGAGCTTTTAAAGGTCTTCACTCGCGTGCTTTTAAAGGTCTTCACCGCGAACTTTTAAAGGTCTTCACCGCGAACTTTTAAAGGTCTTCACCGCGAACTTTTAAAAATCCTGACCACGAGCTTTTAAGGATCTTTGCGCGAACTTTTAAGAGTCTTCGCCACAAACTTTTAAAGGTCTTCATCGCGTGCTTTTAAATGTCTTTATTGCGAATTTTTAAAAGTCTTCAAGCTTAACGGCCAACCACATTGAGAGTAAGTTCTCCGGTTGTCGGGTCACATTGAGAGTAATCTCTCCGGTAGTCGGGCCATGAGAGTAATCTCTCCGATATTTGGGCAAGGATGAGTACCCATCCCCTCACACTCTAAGATTGTCTTCTTCATGTGTGGATCATCTTGTTAAAGAAGAACACACCCTTCTTGTTTGACCTACAAAAAAGGGAAAAAAAGACAACAAAAGAAGAAAAGCACAAAAAAAGAAGAAATTACCTTCGCGTTAAGACTTCCAAATCGTCAGAATTAGACTCAAAGTGATTTGCAAACGCTGAAAGTGATGCTAATACAATAAAGGATGTATAGTATTATATATATCAAAAAGTGGCTGTGAAAAAAATAAATACCGATGTGGGAGGTAGATAATATAACTGGTCTCCTAGAAGGATTCGGCTACATGCGGAAGTCTGGACTAATTTGAAGACTGTTATGACAAAATAATGCCGGACGTGGTAAGCGGCGGTAAAATTGCTAAATCCGTATCAAACTTGAACTAAGCTTATTGCGGCTTGTTTTCCTTGTTCAATCAAAGAATAAAGTCGTCTTATAAGACAAAAACTACAAGGACGGTGGACACATATTTTGAGATTGTTCAACAGAATTTGAACAATGCAATGGCCATTGCCTTTTTATTACCGGCAATGCTTTGTAAATGTAAGATGGACAAAAATGACAACCAAAGTTAATGATAAACGTGGAATTAATTCATATTCTCCATGTTCTCATTTGATTTGGCCTAATGCCTGGAGCTACCTCTCTTTTGGCATATAGGAAATGCATTGCATAGATTATTATTAATCTTAAAGAAGTATCAAGTTAATACTTCAAGGCTAGTTTTTAACGTGTAGATACATCGATAAGTTTTGAAGTAGGGGGTATTTGTAAGCATGTAAAATTTATTGAATTTAAATTCAATAAAATAATTTGAATCATATTTAAATATTTTAGTCCAATAAATATGATGGGCTAATATAATTGAATTAATTATATAAGTCCAATATATATGAATTAAATAAATAAATCTTAATTCATTGGGTTAGCCTATTTAATTGGGCTAAAGTGATGAGCTCACTTCATTAAGCCCAATATGTAATCTTCCTAGAAGTCCAGTTTGGCGCCATGCGTCAAATGACGTAGCACGCCAAGTCAAACGGAAGAGCCAATAGGATCGTGCCACATGTCAAAATGACAAGGCATGCCAAGTCAAATTAAAAGGCCAGTGAAATCGCGCCACATGTACAAGTGACATGTTTTGGACAATCAAATGCGGCCTTGTCACACTTTGATTTGATTGGTCGGAAAGAGTTTGTTCTTATTATAACTCTTCCCTCACACAACTATAAATAAGGGTCTTCATAACTCAGAAAACGGACCAGAAGTTATAACAAAAAGCAAGAGGGAGCTCGTGAATCAAACGTTGCGGATTTCTCTAAAAGCTACAAGCATTCAAGTGTTCTAAGGATTGAAAGATCAAGACGAAGATTCAAGAACAACATGCATCCCTTGGATTAAAAGTACGTCAAAATTAAGATCAAGTTTCAAGCACTTGGATTAAAATAAAAATAAAATTCAAGATTAATCTTGGAGGTTCTTTTATTTACCGTTGAAAAAAAGAATCAGAGGATTCATAGAGGTTGTAACACTCAAATATTCAAAATTACAATACTACGATTGTTGTGATATTTTTCGTTCTTGATTTTATTTTCTCGACGTAATTTTTTGTCTACAAGATTTAATCAGTTTTCCTTTTGTAATCTATCTGTAGAATGATGTTTATCCCATAAATGAGTTAGGTGTAGGCAAACTAAATTCATCAAAACAAAAATGATTTCTGTTTACCCTTGAAATTGGATAACAATCAAACTTATAATATGATTTAAGGATACGTGATTCACTCAATACTAATTGATAAATAACAGAATTGAATTATAAAGTAAAGCAAATCGACGATAGAATATAACAAACTGATAAACAAGAGTGTAAGCGATAAGAGAGAATTATATTGCTTTGATGTTTGTGAATGATATGTTACAAATGACTAGAACTCTCCTTTATATAGTAGAGGAATTCTACTTATGGTATAACTCTAATTACAGAAGGAAATCACATGATTAGCGAGTTTGTCATTCATGATTGGATCCGTTCCGCGATCTCCGCCATGATTCTCGACCTGTCACGAATATCTCGCCATTCTGTTATCATGCTATCTTCGACCTTACTCGATGTTTGTCTCATTTGGATCTGATTGCTACTAGTCTCGATCTTGACCGGTATCTCGATTCTGAACTCGATATCTTATCCTCGTGATTTAGTTTATTCCGTTATGAAGCCGTCCTTCGATACAACTTCCAGGTCTCGGTCAAAAAGTAAAATCGAGTGGTCCCGATTTTAACCGTATACAATTTCGTCAAATTAAACTTTTAATTTGGGTTTAGGAAGAAGTCCTTCCTCTTTATTGATTTCGAAATGTTTTAGACTCGTAAAATATTACATAATCAAATACATTTATCTTATACGTATCACTTATGAGTTTATAAAAAGCTAATCCAACACTAAAAAATAATATAAATGTCAAACAAGCTCACACGTAAGTTTCTAGCTATTCAATTATATATACCATATCAATTTCTAGGGTTGTTGGGACCAAAAATGTATTTCGATAGCAATATATAAAAGATTCTTGGGTTGAAAAATAAATTTCGGAGTAAAGAAAAAGCACCCCTAACAAAGTAGTGCCCTGCCACCGGTGAAAGTCATACGTGAAGTGAGCGATACAAGGTTAAATGAATATTGGGTTGCTTCACAAGCAAGAATAGTACTTCATGAATCATAAGATACCTTTTCAAGTTATTCAATCAAGATACAACTTTATAGTGTATTGACCTAGACTATTTACATGTCTTTGATAGTAATAACAATTAATATAAAGCTCTACTATTGCTACATCCATGCACTTATTCAAATTGCAGTTTGGCTATATTTGTCATTTACATGCATAATTTGTACAATGTGGTAAAAATATTATAGTATTAATGTCGTGGCTAATTTTGAAAAGATAAGTAATGTTGTATCACATGTTGAGGAGTTTACAGATTATTGGTATGACCGAATACTGGTTGACTATAGCACTAGTACCACGTGAAATAACTGATATATGAATACTTAATATAGATATCGTGATTCACAATTTCAAAGATTTTTAGGGGTTTTAATACTAATAGGACATGCACTGATTGCACCAAAATAACATATGAGATGCATTGCTACTTATTAAAAATTAATAAACATTTTAATATATATTTTTCTCATATATGTATGAAAAAATTTAAATATTTCTTAGTACTAGACTGATCCTTCCACTTGAAAATATTGAAAACTAATTGTATAGTTTTATTTCCATAATACAACGCATGCCTTGTGAAGTATATAGTCACCTTTGACATTTTCCATAGGTACTTGCTCGGGCAACTGGGTGACCCCCTACCATATATACATACATAGAGCAGAATCGTGTAGCAGACTTACTTGCAAAGCATGGGCGCACAAAAAATCGCTCTAAATCCACTTTTTAGCTTCTGCCACGATGCAATACCATCAATGGTGGTAATGCCGCCTAACTTACTTGCTAGACAAGTCAACACTCAACAACGACAATATGATCCAATTATTAACTCATTAACCGATTCAAGACATAAATGACAATGCCGGATAAATCTCAAATCAAAATCAATAATAAACAAATCAAAGACATGGTCTAAAACACGACCACAACTTTCTAAACAATGCCCAAAGTCCGGTATCATATTATCACGAGCATCTATGAAGTGTAAGTAATCTCAACCAAACAAAAACATCTGTCCGAAAATCAAAATACATACATAGATATAAATGAGTATGAAAGGCAGACTCCATATGCTGCAGATATCGAGTAAAGCAGCTCACCACGAAGTCTCGAACAAAATACTCCTACTCAGCTCAAAGGGTACTGCTAATATTAGCCTTAAAACTTATACAAAAATATATAGAAGTGTAGTATGAGAATAAAATTACGGTATTTAGTACACGGGCATAAGCAAAAAAATTTGTAAGCGCAGTCGCTATTTATAGAAGAGCGGAGAATATATAATATATTCATATTACCTAACAAGAAATAGCCTTAGTTCATTGGTTTTATTGAGTCTTAAGTTAGAAGATGTCATGAGTTCAATTACCTATCTACAATTGTTAATAATAGAGGCTCTCACAAATATTTGAGCAAAAAAATGATTTAGTTGAGGTTTAAACCTCTGACCTCTTAGAGTAAAATTTGAAACATAACCAACATGTCAAACAACAAAATATGTTAAGTGATATCATTTCTTTTAGCTTATTATTTCCATACAATATTACTACATATATCTCGTAAAAAATTTCCGACGAAGCGGTGTTGCGTGATACTGCTTCGTTCCACTTACATCCGTATCTAACATAGTAAATATCAAGTCTAACATCAAAGAAATAGTAACGAGAATCGACACGAACACTTACTAACAACTCAATAAGCATATGAAAACATAATGAAAACATGAAATAAAATATGATATCGACAATCAAGTCCTATTTCCTAATGTATAGTAGTAATGTTAGAATCGAACTTTAATTTCGACAAAGTTGCTTAATTTGGATTAATACACTATCAGATCTATTTTTTCCTTCTTTTTATCCACCTAAACTATGATCTGCTGAATGTGTATCCCATAAATTAGTTAGGTGTAGTCAAACTAATTCATCACAACCCAAAAAAAATAAAAAAATAAAAAAATTGGAGATGCCCAAGGCAATGGGTCCCACCAAATGTATGCCCATACTCCAGCTTTTATGAGAATACCCATTTGGTACACAAAGTTCTGATCTTTTACAGCCCGAGTGGGTCCACCGCCGACGCCTTCGCCGTCCACAATCACCAATCACCGCAACCTATCAAAGTCGTAAACTCCCGAATCTCCAATCGCCGGCGACGGCGACGGCAGGGTCCATTCTTTTTCCACTTAGATCCACCAAACCAAAGCTTCCTCTGCACAAATTTGCAAATTTGTCTCCTCTTTTTTTTTTTTGTTGGTTCTAGAAGTTTCCTGAAAATTATCAATCTTCGTTCGTCTCTGTATCTCAAATTAGCTCATCAAATGAACGAAGTGCTAACAGCCGCTGATGCATCGTCAAGTGCGCGGTCGTATTCATCGCAGCCGTCGATTTCACCTGCTAATGCCCCCCTCGTTTCAGCATTCCTTGCCTGTGCTATTGCTCAGTTCCTCAAGCTCTTCACCACCTGGTAAAAACGCCCGTCCTATTTTTGCTTCTTATGATATGTAATGCTAATGTTATGAGTTCGTCGAAACTTAGTAGCTTTCGCTCAAAATATATCTGTTAAAAAATTCATTTAATAAATACGAAATAATAGATCTCTAACCTAGTAAATTAAACGAACTGTCGTAAAATCCTGGTCTCGAGCCTATGAAGTTCAACCATTGTCCGCCTTGTATTGACAGAATCAAGGTTGTCTTTTTAGTCTTTTATCTGCTTATGCTTCATTATAACTCAGTAGCTTTGGCTCAGCGTTTGTATATGCGTTAAAACTCTGTTTCAATTTATGTGAGAAAAGAAATATTTCTATATTTAGAAACAATTTAACTTTAAACTTCTTAATTTTCCCTTAATGAGATGAATTATAGCCTCGCAAATATTTCTGACTTGTATTAGACCACAAGTTTCAAAAGTCTTTCTTTTTCTCTTAAACCACTTGTCCAGTTAAAATGCACCACATAAATTGGGATGCGGGAGTAGTAGATCTCAAACCTAGTAAATTAAATGAGGTGTGGTAAAATCCGGAACTTGAACCTATATTCGCCTGCGTATCGCCTTTAGTGACAAAGTCGAGCATTGTCTTTTTAGTCTTTAGCTGCTTATGCCTTTTGATTCGGCCTTTCTTTTTAAAATTATTTCTAGGCATAATGACTAGTATCAAATGTAGTGGAATAGTTAGTAGATGAAGTTTCATTAAAGAAAGAAAGATGATGCCTTTCGTATTGTTGTCTGTGGGTATGTTCAAAAAAAGTTGTTGATAATACAGCAGTCATTATATTGCTTAAACTGCTTTTGAGACTGGAAGTTGCTGCAAATTCACGCCGACTGGGCGAGCGATTGAGGTTTAGGTTGTTGAATTTCTAGAGAAAATAGCATATAGTGAAATGCCGATCCTCAAGAAAGTTCGAAGATATTGATTGTTTGAGAAGATCAAAATAAAATTTATAGGAAGGTTTTGAAACCTGCTAACACAATCAGTTAAAAGAACGGCAGACAAAAGGATAATGATCCCTCCATATCTTTTTTCCAATGATGTAGGTGTCCAATCAATACACACACCTCTACTAAGACACTGCGCAGCATGCTAGAGTGTGCAAGCACAGGTGCTGGATAAACTTGCCCATCTAAGTTGGGGCGGATGGGCTCACATTGAGTATTGAAGCAGGGTTGGGATCTCTAAATTTTTATCCTATGTCTTAATCACTAGCCATCCCCTTGGTGATAATGATCCCTCTGTATCTAGTATGATGCTATTTCAGTGTTTAAGCTTTAGTAAAGCTTTTAACTTGGTGGATACATCTCCCCCGTCTCAAATATAAACAATTGGTTTTTTCTTCCTTTACCTTCACGTGGTGATGAATTTTGATTACCTCCCTATGGTGATGACATAGGTTAAGATCCACTTGTGTTTTTGGACAGAGAGAAACAAGAGATGTTTTGATGGAAATTCAACTCCTATAGGTTCTTTAAAGGCTCTGTGTATTACCAATTTGTTTTGTTGGTCTAGACTGTACCCTATCAACAATATTGATCAACTTTTGGATTTCATTAGTTCCTTCGCTCTGGCTTAGCCAATTATGTATAGGAGCCAGAATATCTTTTGTAAGCTCAAATGCCAAATCATGTACGTCGTGCATCTTCTTGATGCCATCTATTGAAATCACTTACTTTATCAAAAAAAAAAAAAAAAAGATCCACTTGTCTTTTTCAAAACTTCTGGTCTTTTTCTCTACTGGAAAAGGTGCCTGACCCTATATTCAGGTCCTTTATGCGATCATGGCTTAATTATATTTAATTTCCCTCTCTGTCATGCTAAATCACTTATTCTCATCATTATCTGCATAATTCTAATATTTGCTTTTACTTTCAACTTTCAAATGCTAAAGGTAAAGTTCCATAACACCTAATATGCCAATACCAACGATATTGAGTTTCTTTTCGTTATTGTAAAAGCAGTAGAGTGATAAATATACAAGTCATATTTAAAAGGGACCATGTATCACAGAACCTAAATACTGCATGACCTAACCAAAATAAAAGCACCATTGTGTATGTTACATGAATAAAAGAACTGATATGCGCACTGTAAGATTAATTTTTCCATCTATCATCTTAGTAAGAATTATAAGTGCATTTGTTTCACATTTTAACGGTTGAACAGGTTGGGGAAACTGAAGGATAAAATTTCAAATGTCACAGTAGGACTTCTAGCTTAATACAATAGGGAGGTGTCTTTTAAACTTCACCATCCAC
Source organism: Nicotiana knightiana (assembly GCA_005239525.1). Taxonomy (NCBI): domain Eukaryota; kingdom Viridiplantae; phylum Streptophyta; class Magnoliopsida; order Solanales; family Solanaceae; genus Nicotiana; species Nicotiana knightiana. The sequence continues at coordinate 142,266 of ML379370.1, forward strand.
ACAACCTATAGAAATGAGGGAACTCTGATGATCTTCCAGTGCAAAATGCAATAATGAAGATTTACGGAATTGCAGCAGAAGTATGTGAATAATCTACTTGCATGTTTGTTGTCTATATGAGTATTGATATGCTGAAAATTGGCTCTCATGGGATGAATTGCATGTTCAACGTAAAAATTAAGTGATTTGGGCCAATGGCAGCCCATATCATTATATATCAAGGTCCATTAGGAGGGTGAAGAATTACTGGTTGAATAACGTCACTTTACTGAACATAACTGCAAAAGAAAATGTTGACTAGTCCCCCTGTTCTCTTCTTTTTGTTAAAGGAAAAATTTGAATTGCTAATACATAGTTGAAGTACGATGGAGTAGTTTGTAATCTGAATTAACATTGCAGAACTGCAAAAGAGGATATCTGTGAAATCTAAATGTCATTTTTGGTCTGTTTCTAATTGAACCGGGATACTTAATTACTGTTTATCGATGTCTAGGTTCAGAATACAGCTTCTTCTCAGTTGGAGGAGAATCTGAAATTACGTAACACAATCCTTAATGTGAAAAACTGAAAATTATTGTAGCTGTCTTTGCTTGGAGTGAGAGGATGGGTTCCTGGAAGAAATGTAAAAGAGAGTGATACTTTCAGAAAAAGAAAAAAGGAAAAACGAAAGATGTAAGATAGAGCACTAAGGACTGTTATCCTTTAATTGGCTAAGGACCTTTTTTTTTTGTTTTTGTTTTACGTTCTTGAGCCGAGGGTCTTTCGGAAACAGCCTCTCTACCTTCATCAGTAGGGGTAAGGTCTGCGTACACACTACCCTCCCGAAACCCCACTTGTGCGATTCCACTGGGTTGTTATTGTTGTTGTTATTGAGGCTAGTGGGAGGTTAACTACTTCCTTGGAAATTAGATCAACAAGGCGCCTCATTCTTCCCTTTTGCCAAAACAAACATAATGTTAAACTGGCTAAGTAAAGGGTGGAGTGAGTCGTAGTTTTATTTGTTATAACAACATAGATTGAAGGTGCATGATAGCATGTACTCGGATCTTATGATGTTCATTCAGGTGGTTGTTATTGACAAAAAACGTGGAGAAACATGGACTTTGTGTGGATTGAGCTTTGAATTTCAAGAACTTACTTTTTCATGATACCATGTTTTCTCTTACCTTTTCTTTCTATTTCTTGGTTAATTTTTGAATATGCCCTGTTAGATTTTGCAGGTACAAGGAGAGGAGATGGGATTCAAAAAGGATGCTTAGCTCAGGTGGAATGCCATCATCACATTCAGCAACTGTTACTGCTCTGGTAATGGCAGTTTATTTACAAGAAGGAGCTGGAGGATCTGTCTTCGCAATTGCGGTGGTTTTGGCATGTGTTGTGAGTAATTCTTAACCAGGTTTTGTCCTGCTTTTTTTTTTTTTTAATTTTCTCTGCTGATGTTTGCCTTATAGAGACATGACTCAATTTTACTCCAACACAAGAACAAGAAAGGAGAAAAAGAAAAAGGCAGCCAGTGTTGCCTTGCTTTTTATTTGCTGACACTTTGTCCTAATCTTGATGAATCACATGACTTTCTGTTACAGTTTTTTCTGTTTATCCAAGTAAAAATTCCTGTTTCGCATAATTATTGTTACCTTTGGCAACTTCCTTGTCTTGATTAGTTTCTTTTGCATCTGAATGTTACTTAAATATTTTGATGTCTGAACAGAAGAAAGCAGATGAAATGTCATTCATCCTGGTTATTTGCTTCTTCGGAAGAGAGCGCGTAGCCTGGGAATTCATATGCACGTGCATACATACATATACGTGTAACATGCATGCTTCTTCAGAAGAGAGCGCCTAGCCTTTAAATGTGTGTTATCTGGGAGTGGGGGAGAGTGAAATAAAGGATTTGTGTATATTGCCCTTAGATGTCTACAAATTTATCCAATTGCAGCTTCTTGTATCAGTTTTTCTTCTTTATATTTTGCATAATGAACTTTTAGTTTTCCCTCATTAACCTATATGAATTTCCTTTATTACAGGTAATGTATGATGCTACTGGTGTTAGGCTTCATGCTGGTCGCCAAGCTGAAGTAATTTTTCTTTGCCACCTTGTTTATCTTGTTTTTATTATTTTACTGATGGATGATTTATCTGATTAGAAAGAACTTTTTCTTTAAATCAATCTAGGTATTTCAAAATTATTCTTCATTCTATGCTTAAACGATTTGGTTGGCACCGTCTGATGATTTTTCCCTATTTTACAACTATGTGGTAAAATAGTTGTGGTAGTCGATATTGGCACTTGCTGGTTTGCGGTAAAATTGCTTTGAAGTTTCTACTTATGCACAGTAAGTGTTAAAATTGGTGGTTTGATGCAGTTGTTGAATCAGATAGTCTGTGAATTGCCTCCTGAGCACCCTGTTGCCAATGTTAGACCTCTCCGAGATTCACTTGGGCACACTCCCTTTCAGGTATGATTGCCATGATATTCTGGTTTTTACATTTCTTTTGCAGTTGAAGAAATTGAGAATTACCATTCTTCATTTCCATTTGGCGATGACAATAATCTGAGAGATAGCACTTTTTATGTACCTCATTTTTGGACACATCTACAACCAATATGTCACTTTATGCTGTGGGAGAAACTAATATGATAAAACCATTCAAATAAAAGAAACTAGTGTGATAACAAAGTAAACTATGTATTCTTTGACTGGAAGTTAACAAAGTAAATTATGTTTTCCTTAACTGGAAATTATTGTTATTGGGATGAATGCAGGTTCTTGCTGGTGCTTTGCTGGGATGTGTAGTGCCATATCTTCTGAGAAGCTCAATCTAGAGTGATCTTTATTATTTCCCTTGAAACAGTAAATATCAAAAGCTTTCGAGCTATTAAAGCGGGAATCAACGTCACTATGAAGCCACACCAGGTAACTATGGAGAATTACATGTGGATTTATCCTTTCTTCAACCTGTTGGTAAAAGGGGGGAAAAAAGACGAAAGGGAAAAGTCGGGTGGTGGGGAAATGGTGTGGATTGTTCGTGATTGTTACTTGATTAATTACTTTTACTTTATTGATTTATATTGAACTTGCAAACCATTTTTTTTCTATTTGTTGAACAGTTTTGCTTACTTATGAATCAATCTTTAAAATGAATTAGGATCTGAGACGAAAACAATTGCACTGTTGATACATTTCACAACCCTAGAATTTTGAGTTTATGGGTTTCTTCATTATAGAAAAGGCAACTTACTAGATTTTGGTTAAGTTACTTATACATATTAAGTGGATTTTTAAATACAAATACATTATTTGGGCTAAAACTGCTGGTTCTGCCCAGTGTTTTAAAAGGCGTTTTCGGCTGGTGAGTCCTAGGGCGAGGCGCACCAAAAATACCCCGAGGGAGATGGTGTGGGGCGAATATCTCAAGAAGCGTATGCCCGGGAGTTCGGGGCGTATACCCGGGCGTTTGAGGCGCGTTTTTTTAGTGAGGCGTAAGCCCTAGAGGTTTTTTCAAATTAAAATAAAATTTGTTGAATAAGTCCTTCATATAATACTTAAATTCTCAAAAGTTAACTTGGTAATTACTCAAAAGTTTTAAAAAGAAACTGAAATGTATTAAATTTAAAAGTCAACTTTTTTATTGATTTAAATTCTTTGTCTTGTCCGCTAGTCTACTAATATCTCCCAGAAGCAACGAATATTTAATTTTTTAAAAAGATACAAAGAGAACTTCATTCTCCTTCATAGCAGCACGTTTACACATATAAAATTGTCGATTAGTTATCCTTTTTGTTCCTCCATGTAAAATTTTATTCTTTTAGACTTAAGTTACTTGTACTTATAAGTAGTGTATAGTAGATTGTTTTGACTAGTTTTTTTTGTGGGGATGGAGCACGCGCGCGCACATACATATATAACTTGAAAAGAATAAAAAGGCTTGTTGCAGTCATTATATAATATTAGACTGAGATGAGCTTAGATGGAACGATTTGAAAAGTGGAGATACATATAGTTGAATCTATCCTAATCTATCCTAATCCCAAAGAAAGGAAGTTGAGAATAGTTATTAAGGGAGGTGATAGTGATCCTCTTTTGCTTTTTTCAAGCTATAAATGTAGAAACCAAGTTGAAGAGTTGAAAAGACTGTAATATCAGCGTTGAATAATGAAAAGAAGGTAGAATAGTTCAGGACCTAATAATCAATTCTTTTTCTTTTATATAGATAGAGTTGGGCAACGACTCTACTAAGTCGCTCCTTGAAGTGAATGATCGAAAGTCATCGTTTCGGGTCCTTGAAGTGAAGAATCGAAAGTCTATCACTCGTCCACGCAGTCTGCTACAATTTGTTCAATTGAATATTATCTAAACTAAACTCATTATCGGGCGAGTCGAATAAATCATAAACTTGATAAGAATTGAGAATTAGCGTGACCACAAGATGACAAATAGAAAAATCGAGAGAATGGTAGTAGTGCAGACCAGCAGTAATGGATGCAGGATTGTTACTAATGGAATTCAAACACACAAAAATAAAAAAAGAAAAAATAAAATATAGAGAAATAACGGAACATATAAGACTTCTTGGTCAAGTCAAAGAGATAAACGACGGAATGCTCCTGCTCACCATACTTGCCCTTTATCTTACGTTAAAAAAAAATAGAAGGCATGGAGCACCGAATTCAAGAAATATATATTACTACATATAACGTCAAGGAGTCGTGGTAACCCGCTTGATCGATCAACACGAATGAAATATTGTTGTAAACTAAGAGTCCATCAGACTGTATAGAGAACCTGGTTCTCAATCAATTTCCACAAAACACACAAACAAAGCAGTAAGTAAATGACACAATAGAGTTTTACGTGGAAAACTCCTAGCTTATGGGATTAAAAATCACGACCAGCACTCGCAGGATTTTAGCTTCACAAAGTTTACAACCTATTGTAACGTAGGAATTAACCTCTTACCTTACTTACCAGTAATAACTTTATTACAAGCCTCTTTGTAATAACTCTATTACAAAGGTCACACTTTGACTAACTCTAGCCAAACACAAACACAAAGTTTATGGTTTTACAAAAGATGTCCTACAGAATGCTTCTAACTAAGTCGTGTAGGAGCTACAACTAAATAACACTAACAAAGATACAACAATACTAAGGATATATGATAAATTCGGTGCTGAAATTTGGTCCTTTGTTATGTTGTTACTTTGTTCTTCAAGCCTTGGAGCCACTTGAAAATCGGCAGCACACTTGAGAGTAGGACTTGATGCTTTAGGTTCTTCAAATGTATATTTTCTCTTGCATCATGTTGGTAATATATGAGTGAGGTCATTGGGATGATGTAAGCAATTGTCCGGTACAAGGCATGCTTCATGAAGTGACTGCTGCACTATTGCATGTGGAGAGAAACAGTATAGTGACTTTACAGCTGTAAAGACTTGACTTGTACTGTCACCGGAGGAACTGATAGCCATCTGTTCCCTCTGCCGTTTCTTTGATTGAACATGCTGGAACTTGTGCCAGACATGTGAACTTATTGTTCTTGAGCACTTTGAAGATGTGTAACGGGTTACCTATCTGGTTCTCACATGAAGTTTGTTAGATCATCAAAATATAAAAGGACACATAACTTATCAAATACGCTTAGACGCTTTGTAAAAACACATCGGTGTATAAGGCCATCTCCAACCTTGCATTATTTTTTGCACCAAATCTATATTTGGTGCAAAAAATAATGTTTTTTTGCTCCAAGCCAACACTAAATCTTGCACCATTATAGAGTGTGAATAGTGTTGCACCAAATTTGGTGCAACACTATTCATCAACACCAAATTTGATTTAATATTATTTTATTTATTTTTATATTTTTTGAATTTTAATTTATCATATATTGTGTATATAATTAATTTTTATAGTATGATCTTTATAATTTTAATTTTATATTCTATTTTTTTGATATATTAATTTTTGTATATATTATATTTATATAAAATTATAAGTTAATTTTATTATTATTATAATTGTATAATAATAATAATTATAACCATTATTTAAAAATGAAATATACAAATGTAAGATATCTAATGTTGAAAATTAAAATTTAAAAGAAAATTAACAATACATAAAATAAAAATATATTAACATTAAAAGTACATCAAAGGAGGATACATGAAAATGAAATTACATTAAAAACATAAAATATAAGTTTAATAATCCGGCATGTTATTTCCAGGTGCACCACTAAAATACTAAGAGAACGGGGTAGAAGATTGTTGTGCTTGTGGTTATTGAAATTGTTGACTTCTTTTATCGATTATTCGTTTTTGTTCTTGTCGCAAAAATTCACGAAGATTTGGATCGTCAGTGGAATTCAAGTTCGTCAATAAAATTTTATTTTCTTCTTTGAATTCTTTTTGTCTCGAAGCTTCATATCTTGAGTTACTTGCCTTTTCCATTGCCTCAACAAGCCGACTATTTTTCGATTGGACCATTTTCATGTAATCTTCATCAATTTTTCTCTTCAGTTTTGCTTTCTTTACCCCAATAGGTCGTTGTGATGATGTGGCCTCACCTGCAACACCCTCATTTAAATTTAATGAAAATGATGACAAGTTAGGAGACGATACCAACGGTGAATCAGGAGTAGGAGCGTCAGACTCCGATGATACATAAGTAGAGCCATGATTTCTTGCTTTTGTTCTTCCAAAATCACCATTGCTAAACTTCTCAAAATCTTTCATCATATTCCACACATGATCAAATTTAAAGCCTTTTTTAAAGTTCGGGTCTTGCATAAGTAAAGCTTTTGTTTGTGCAATCTGCAGTATTTAAGTAAAAGTAAAATAAACAATAAGCAAATAATTTTGTCTGTTGAATATTTATGTGGTACTTAAATTAAATTTACTATGATGTAATATTTATTTAATTATCTTTTATCAATGATTTCACTTTTAGTTGATTTATCCTTTAAAATAATTTTGTAATAAATGATTATATAAGTGGTGAATGTGAATTATATGTGATGAATATGGAAAAAAGAAAAAAGAAAAAATTTGTTTGAAGGAAATAAAAAATAAAATTTAAATAGGAGATAATAATATAATATAAAAGAGAGAGAAGAATATGAAAAAGAATATTCTTTTTTGGTGTAAAATATAGTGTAATGGTTGGAGCAAAGTTGGTGTTGCACCATTTTAGTGTGAAATTCAATATGAAATTTGGTGTTAAGGTTGGAGATGGCCTAACAAATGAGAGGCTTCCCTTTAGATTTTTTTTCTTTTCGTGAAATTTTTTGGAAAATCTATCTTTGTTAGTTTAACTGCCTTTTGTTTTTATCGACACAAATTCAAATATGCGAAAACATATTTTCTTAATTCTCGAATTACACGGAGCTTGTTGATTTATGCCCCATGATAATGGCCTTGTTACAATCTTTTAAGTCAAGTTGTTAAGTGTTACTTTATAAAATAAACAAACTTATATATGCATCCTAGGAAATAATCTAAGAACCAATAAAATTAAAATTATAGTTTCACGAGTTTAAATTTTAATGACATCCCCATGTATACTAATTAGTCCCTTTCTACCATGTGTTTTGCTATATAAAAACATTTTCAAAAGCAAAACAAAAACAAACTATCAAAAAAATATTGTAGAAATATGACACTTTTGGGGTGGTTTTTAACTTTTGACCCCCGCTTGTCCGATGAACAGAATTTCAAGATTAAAATTTAAAAATGTTACCCGTGGAGGAAAGGAGGAACAAGTTAAAATTTAAAGTTCTGTTCATGTGGCAAATATGGAGAAAAACTCAAGACTATTCATTTTGAGAGAGCTATTTGTGTACTTCACCTTACGTCTTCTAGTTCACCAAGCAGAATAGGGGTGTGCACAAATAGCCGTTTTAGGACGCCTATTTAAAAAATAGCCGGAAAATTTCTCAAGAGCTACACTGTCTAAAAAAATAATTTTCCCAAGAGCTATGTTTGGACAACTTTTTAAAAGAGAAAATTTCATTGTATACCTATTAATTTCAAACTATTTACCCTTTAATGTCCAGACCCAAATTATTTACTTCTCCTACCCACGCGGCCCAAACTATTTACCCGCCCATTGCATCAACTTATTCCCCTCATTTAATGCCTTAGGTAACGCTATTTCACTCAGCCATTTCTTTCATTTCAAAAATTCCATAACCAACCCATGAGAAATATATTTCACACAGCAATTACTGTTTTGGCTTGTGAATTTTTCTTCAGATTTTGTTTCTATCTTCAATATTATTGTACATAAGTTTCACTCCAAAATCCTCTTTCTATATTAGTATTTTTTTTTTTGTATTTATTTGTATTTCTGAACCCATGTGTTGTTGAAGTTATATATTAAGTTTCCTAGCTCTGATTTTTGTGTGTGTATGAAGATCCACCATTGATGAGCTTGAAGCTCCTGTATTTAAAATTTAATATTCACCATTGTTGGGCTTGAAGCTCTTGAATTTAAAATTTTTATTTTGAAGATTTCTTGTTTGATTCAAAGTGAGTGCTGTTAAATATTGCTTTAGTACCTTCTGAAAGTTCATACTGAAATTTGATAGCATTTGGAGATGATTTGAGGTGATTGAGATCAAAATTTTCAGCTGAAAATCGAAGAAGAACACAACTACCCAATAGTATACCGCTACAGTGTACAATATGTTGTATGAGCATATAGCAATACTATAACAATATACTAGTATAGTTTATAATATACTACAACGGTATATTATAATAATCGAAGAAGAACATAGTTACCTAACAGTATATCACTACAATATACAATATACTATAGGAGTATATAGTTATACTGCAACAGTATACTATTATAGAATGCAATATATTGTTATAGTATACGTAATAATATGCAATATACTGTAACAGTATGCTGTAATAGTATACAATATACCATAATAATATATTTATTACCCGTAAGTTCACTTGCCTTTTTCCTTTGAATTTGCTTTAAGCTTTTACCCAACTTGAGGGGCAAACTGAAAATGCAAAAAAAAAAAAAAAAATTATAGTATGTTATATAATGTAACGGTATACTCTTACAATTAGATCCTTTTAGAATTTTTTGAAATTTTTATTGAGAACTGATATTCTTTCAGTACAACAACAACAACAACAACAACAACAAAAAATCCAGTATGATCCCAACAGGTGAAATTATTTTAGTATTGAATTAAAAAAAAATTAACTCTTTACGTACAATTGTATACCATGTTGGTATAGCTACATTTAATTGGTACACAATTTGATTTTTCTTTAGTAATAGAATAAAAAAAAGGATAATAAAAATAATAAATGAAATTAGATTATGAAGAGAAAAAAGAATATACAAAAGAAGTTAAATGAAATTAGAAAAGGAAAAAAGAAAAAAATAAGAAGAAGACGAGAAGAAAGAAAAGGAGAAAAGAAAGAAAAAAGAAGCATAGAAATAAAAAAGAATTGAAGAATAAAGAAAAAATTCCCTACAAAAACTACTATAGGTAGGAAATGTAATTAGTTTGATAGGTAGAAAAACAAATAAATAAACAAGGATAAATAATTTTATTTTTATGGATAACCATATCATTATCCCTTTTTTAAATAGGGACAAAACCTAAACAGTAACCTAAAAAGAGGATATTTGCGTATATCAGCCGTAAATTCCTAAAAAGAATCCAAAACGAAAAAAAGAGAAGAAAAGATGTTGATGGATTGTCTTCTCCACCGACCTTATCACAACTTGTCCAATTAAAATTTATAGTGTAAGTTATTTATTTATTTATTATCCAAAGTCTTTTTAGCTATACTCTACTAGTACTTTATGACAAACTTGGCATGTGTTTTACCTAAAATTTGGATAACAATAAACCTATATTATGGTTTTAAGTATATTTGATTTCACCCAATACCAATTGACAAATTAAAAAATATTGAAATAAATCAAACCAGTGTGCGAACAGAACTTCAGCCTCGAATAATGATACCCTCGAGGTGATAGCAATATAATAACAATTAAAATAGAACAATCTGATAAACAGTAACGAGCAAGAAAGAAAGAATTGTATAGCTTTTCTCAGTGAATAATGATGTTTACAAATGATTGGAACTCCTCTTTATATAGTTGAGGAATCCTAATTATGATATACTTCTAATTACAGAAAGAAATCGTATAAACAACTAATTAACCGCTTTTGATTTGATCCATTCCGAGATTCGCGCCACGATCCTCGACCAATCACAGATATCTCGCTCTTTCTGTTATTAAACTATCCCCGATGTCACTCGAAGTCTATCTCCCCTGGCTTCGATTGACCTTGATCTCGAAAGAGACTTAGATCTCGAACTCAGTGCCTCAGCTCTTCGATGCAACCCCCTAGTCTCGATTAAATAGTGAAATCGGATAGCCCGATTTCTACTGTATACAACATGCTTAAGTATTTTTTATGTATGAATTTTGCTTATATATAGTTATGGAAAAGAGAAAGTTCAACTATATAATTGTGATTTCTATATTAAGTAAAACATCTTCGAATTGTGATCTCTTGACTTCTTGGACTTGAATTGCTACAATTTTATGTTGAAAATTATTTGGGTCAAGGAATGAAATAACATTCAATCGCTTTTCAATTCGATTTCTGAACGGAGAGGGTAGTGTGTACGCAAACCTTACCCATACTCTGGGGTAGAGGCTGTTTCTAATAGATCATCGGCACAAGAAGGTGAAATGCGACAATAGAATAATAACATCACAATCAGAAAGATAGTACCAGCGAGCTAAGAATCAGAAAATATACTAGAAAAGCAATATCAACAATCGATGCAGCGACAAGGTCCTTGAAAATAGTACTAGCACAACATGTACAACTAGCATACTAAAACACGACACTGATCGACTAGACTTACACATAGAACGGAGTAGAAAAACACTCAATTACCTACTAACCTTTTAACCCTAATGCTCTCCCTCCATACCTTCCTATTAAGGGTCATGTCTTCGGTAAGCTAGAGTCGCGCCATGTCTTGCCTGATCACCTCCCTCAATAATTTTTAGGCCGCCCTCTACCTCTCCTCGTACCTGTCAAACTGATTTCTCAAGCAAAATCTACTAATGCAGATTCATAAATAGTGAAACAAAGCATGCATATTGCGAGAAGCTATATTAATCTGCCTCCGTCAGTGCAATGAACCAATGGGCAACTTGAGACAAGTGCTATGATGAAGATTAACACTCACTGTTAAGTAGAGGTGGAGTCAGAATTTGAAGTTTATGAGTTCGGAAATTTAATTTGTTTAAGTTACTGGGTTCTAAATGAAAAAATTATACATATTCGATGAATTTCTTAAAACAAATATATAGTTGAGACAAAAACTACTAGATTTAGCCGAACCCGTAGGTCGTTTTCTAGCTCCGCCCCTGCTATTAAGTGAAAGTTAAGGTAGCTAATCAACGGGCTTACCATAATTTTCCTCTCTTACTTAGTACTTACTTTCTTATTTATTTAATTCTTTTATATTTTTGTTAAATATGATTCAGGGGTAGCTGATTAATATTATCTTTGTTAGTAAGGGTATGAATGAATAGGATAAAGACTATTAGTGGCGGATAAAATTCTAATTAGGCTACAAGTTTATTCGAACTCAATATTTTTATATGGAACATTAATACAATCAAATTTCTTTATAACAACTTCATTTGTTTCAAAAAATTTTGGCTTTTGTAGTGAATGATTCTATAATAAATTTAAATATTATTTGGTTGTTATAGACAAAAATTATCCAAAAATCAATATTCCTTTTTTAATGTTATATATTAAAGATAAAAAGATTAAAAATTATGCATGATTGAAACTTTGTCCAATGAAGAAGATTTATGCATATCTTCAAACATGCATTTGACCTTATGCACGATGGTGACTTTTGTGCATTGAATGAAATCTGTTACCATAGAAGAATGTACTAACATGATATTCTTTATTAAAGGTGGGGCATTTAAGTTTCAACTATTGTCAAAATTTCTAGACTTATTATATAGGTAATCTTAGAAATTTACATGAATGTTATAAAGGGGTAATATTATAAAGAGCGTACTTTTCAAAAGAGATTGGTTATTGCAGTTATAGTAAAAAAGCTATTATAGAGAGCTAAAACATAACATAAAAATTTGGTTTTGAGCAAACTTAACTTTTACAGTGAAATATTATTATATAGATGTTGGCATAGAGAGATCTGGTTATGTATATATATGTGAACATTTATTAAGATCTTAACGAAATGTTCATTAACCTACAGTTTAAAAGCACAATAAATTTAGTGCTGATATGGGATGGATGTAGATGGTAATTAAGTTATGGATTCATTCAAACTCAGTATCTTTTGCTCAAACTCTTTAGGTATGCTACAAATTACTAAGTACAAATAGATATATTTCAAACCTAGTAAATTAAATGAATTGTGATAAAATTTCAAACTCAAACCTATAAAATTCAAATTCTGAATCCGTCTCTGAGTACTTAAGAACCTTACAAATTGAATCATCACATTTAAATCCTAGATTGAAGACAACAAACATAAGAATCTATTTACCTTCCTTATCACCATAAATGTCTATTTAAGTAAAATCCTTATCAATAATAACTTTATTAGTAGGATTATGAATGAAATGGATTAAGACAACCAACTTATCACATTCTTTCCTCTTCATCTTATAAATATGAGTTACTTGGCCCCTATGTTGTTCTAAACCTCCACCAACACTTCTCTACTTGAAAATCACACTTCTTTTCTACTATCTTGTCTTCCTCTCAAGCCCTCTCTTAATATTTTTTTATAATCGTAGTTCTCGGGTCAGCTTGCGCACACCTCAACTATTTTCACGAGGTACACTCTCTCTCAACATCTTTAAATTCATCAAAAGAGAATCAAAGTAATCCATATGGAATTGATGATCAAAATCTCTCAAGCTCTAAAGCTTTTACTCATAGTTTCCCTTATTATCATCACCCCTCTATTATCCACATCACTAAGAACTACATACCTCTATTTCATTGTTCACCTTCTCATCATTTCACTAGGAGTTGAAGCTGGCCTCATTTCCTTCTTCTCCAAATCTCCAAATCACAAGATTAAACCTTCCTCAATCAATATTATCACCCAAAAACAACATAACAATATGACTACAATTCCAGAGGTGGTGGCATTTTCTCCTCTAGGAACTAGTACTAATAAACAAGAAACTGCCCTAAAGGAAGCTGATCAGTTTGGCTATTTTTTCTACTCCAAAGCTGCCAATGACAAGAAACCTTCAGTCACTAGTGAACAAGAAACTGCCCCTAAAGCTAAATATGATATAGTGAACCAAGAGAGTTCACGATCTCATAAGAAAATGGACCTCGGACCTAACTCAACTTCAAAAACGAACTCAAAAGTTGAGCATTGTCCAAGACCAAATAAGGAGACAAATTGTCATCTCACCGACCGATGTGGGAGTGGGACTACTAACATAATTGCCAAGAATAATACTTGTAAAGTGCTGGAAAAATCTGTTTCGGAGAAAAATTTGGGTGTTGGAAAAGTACAACAAGAAGCAGTAAAGAAGTGTCTTTCAATACCAAGCTTGTTTTTTATAGGGAGTAGTTCTGGTGAGGAGAATGAAGTGGAAGAGATCTTACAACAACAACAAAAAAAAAAACATACCCAGTATTATTCCTGGGGTTTGGAGAGGGTAATGTGTACGCAGACCTTACCCCTATCTTGTGAGGATAGAGAGGCTGTTTCCAATAGATCCTCGGCTCAGGAAGAGATCTTAAAGGAAGAAAAATATACTGATGAAAAGGAGGAGTTTGGGGAGATCACTAAGCAGGAGCTATTTCATAAAGCAGAGACATTCATTGGAGACTTCTACAAACAGTTAAAGATACAGAGAGAAGATTCATGGAAGAGACTTCATGATTTCTATCACAATGCAGCTAAGTGACAAAAAATACGCAATGGATATTATAAGTGATAGAGAAACCTTGCTGCCATGATCCATTAAGATTCAGCTTTTGTCGCTTTGATTCGTTAAAAAATATTATAATTCTTAGGATACACCATATTTCTTTTTCTTTTTGCCAGAGGAACGGGCGGATCTAGCTAGGAGTGGATCTAGAGTCACTGCATCCATTACTCTTTTATGACGTGGGTGTAAATTTAATATAAATATATTTAAAAACTTGTAGTGTCGAAGATAGTGGTGAAAACATAATTAAGTAAATAAAGGATGTTTTCTCTAATAACTTAAGATTTTAGATGAGATAGTCACACACTTCAACAAGTATCAGAACAAGCAGAGTTCTTGGATTCAAGTCTTGTTATATTTGAAGACGAGACTTCTATCCATATTGGAAGGACAAGCATAGTTGTGATTTCTACATGCAAAAGGCTGGCGTTCATTTTGGCATGTCGATGTCGTTATACAAATTAATTACTTCATGAATGTGTGTTTATGTAGTAAAATATAGTGTTGATATTTACTTTGCTATTTGTTTCTCCTACAACACTACCATATTATAAAAGAAAAGGAAAATACGTGATTGTTCTTTACATCACGTATAGTTAAAAACTTTGAAAGGTTGCATCTTTTTTCCACGTTTATGTGCAATCATTATAATAAAAGTGTAACCGTCCAGCCAACTAATGATATTGTTCGATTTGTACCTAGGATTGCAAGACTTTAAAAGTCATTACTAGGGTCTAAAGCTTGTTTACTCATATACCCAACATCTCAGTTGGGTTTTGTCGATGTGAGATTCGCTTGAGGTGTATGTGAGATTTGTCCTCTAATATCATATGTAACAGCCCAACTCACTAATGATATTGTCCGCATTTGTACTAGGTCTGCAGGCTGCACGACTTTAAAACAAGTCACGAGGGTCTAAGGCTTGTTTACTTATACATCAAGCATCTCTCCCGTGTTTTGTTGATGTGGGATTTGCTTGGGGTGTCACAAAAACAGTGATGGTTACAATAGTACTTTGCATTTATAACTTCAAAATTTTTGATACACCTCTGAATACGATGACAAATCATTCTTGATAAGCTGCTTATCAAACTTTTGCAAAATGTATATATGTTTCATTTTGCTAATTTTCTGAAGACATTATCAGGTTACTTTTGAGGAATTAAATCTGATTCTTTAAAAGTTGATTGACAATAATCTACAATTCTATATTAGTACGATAAGATAAGGTATGTATCACAAATTGTAAAATGATAATGATCCAAACTGATAGCAACAGAACATAATCAACTTTTGGTAGTAATTTGTACATATCATATCAAAAGTAGACCTACCTGCCATTGGACTAATTCACTTTTAGACTAAATGCTTGGAATGTTCTTGTCATATTCCTCCTGAATGTTCTTTTCATTGTAAAAGTTGAACAACTTTTTTCTGCTTTGGGCTAATCCACATTTTAGACTGAATCAATTGAGTTGGCTCACATTTGGTGTCTACATTATTCAACGAATACATAAAATATGTCTTTATATATACTGTTTTTTAGTTTTTACAGAATCTTTACACCAAATCTTATTACATGTAAAAAAAGTGTCAAAATTGCTGTTGAATTATATGAAATTGTTCATGGTTTATGTTTTAGGGTTTAGGTCAGACGTGTCTTTGCCATTATTGAAATGGTTCATATTTGTCCTTATTTTTCCCGATGATAGATTGAATAGATCAGCATGGTTTTTTATATATATTGATATGGGAAAACTTGTCCACTTAATAGGTCATGGAATACTGCTGCAAATAGGAATGTATACTGCATTTCTTGGGCAACAGCGGGGCTCATGAACAGATATAAGGTATTTAATTTGTACACAAAACTACATGCTAAATTTCTAACCTGAATTGGCCAGAGCTCAGTCTGCTGTGGTAGGTGCTGATGTCTTTTGCATTATCACGTAATAACTGGTGCACTCTCTACTGTTGTATATTTTCCAAGTAGACTTATGACAATATTCACTTTGCAGCACCAAAAGATGATTGTTGCATCATCGGCAAAGAACCTGGACATATATATTCACTTTGCGGCAACCAAAGATGATTATTGCAACATCGGCACAGAACCTGGATACATATTCACTTTGCAGCAACCAAAGATGATTATTCCACCATCAACAAAGAACCTGAATAAGCTCTATGTTCCTCCCGGTGCTGTCTGCTTCCTCCAGAAATGGAACATGTGATATGTACAATTAACTGAACTTGGATTCTTGCAGACCCTGAATCATTGCTAAAGCTGCTGAATTCTCTGCATCTTTAACTCGTGACTTCTCGTCTCCCGTCACAGAAAGCACACTTTCACCAATTGAAACTTGCACAGAGCATGTAAAGCTCCTATTGTGAGCAGGACCTATCTCTTTCTCTATTCTGCAGCCATCAGAAAGCAAACATTAATGAGATCAAATTCATATATTTATATGTGACTGCAACAGAAACAGAAAAACATGGCAACTGGATATTGAGACAAACAAACTCAGAAAGAATTGCCAAATGAAGTTCTTTCCTGTACGAAACGGCACGCACCCTGTTGCTAGTCCAAACCATCCATTGTATATAGAGTGGTCTCAAAAGCAAAATTTTCTCAAAATATTAAACCTCAGACATTTCAAGATATTTTTAGAAAGCAATACTTGAATAAATTCATTTTATGCAGTCCGTCCAAAAAGTATAAGCAGCATATATGTTAGTACGTCGATGAATGACATAATTCTAAATCTGTCTTAGTGCTCTTACATAAGATTTCTATTAACCCATTCCATGCAATCAAACCTTAAAGTTATTTCTAGTAGAGAAAATTGGTAGTTTCACAGCTCAATATCAAGTCACATTTTGATCATACGGCAACAATCTCTTGCCCTAATTTCCAATATTGAATTGATAGAGAGATATACAGACAACATTAAGAATATAATACTAGGATTGCCTGGTACAACATGTTAAGCATGTTAAACTTGATAATCAAATTCGTGCTTGCAGCTACAGATTCAATACAAGTGCAACGAGCACTAACTTTTTCCACTGGACAGATCTGACAAAAATGGCACTAAGTAGTAAGTTCACTCATGAGAACAACTACACTCCAAGTAAAAGGTTAACCTGTAACTTGGTTTGGACCATTTCTTTCTTCCACAAAGCTCATTCAGTTTCTGCTTTGCTCCTTCACTCTCTTTTGTTGGGTCAAATTCGACATTCATCTTTATTTTCTGAAATGGAGCAAATTCAACATTTGTCTTTTTTTTCTGAGATGGAACAAATTCGACGTCCATCTTATCATAAGAGTCATAGAACAACTCTTTAAGAGCAGCCTTTGCAACTAGAAGCTTTGCATTCTCTTTGTGCTCAGAAGAAGCTGATGCAATAAATTGTCCATCAACATAGACACTAGCAATGTTTTTATCTCCCTCTTTCCGATGTTCTACCTCAACTTGTTTTCCATCCTTATTGCAAAGTCCAAATAGCATCGTTATAGGCTGTGGTTGTTCTTTCAACATATTCAGCATGATGATAGGCTCGAGTAGGCCTCTAAAGATCTAACACAAAAAGGCAACTAAATAATCTAAACATCACGAAATCATTTCTATTTGAAAGGCAAGAATGGACCATTTTTAGGTAAAGAAAATAAAACTGAATTTGTAAGACCTTGATGAAATCTCTGAAATAAGTCTACTATTGGAGGACAGAAAGAAATGCTACATCTGTTTACTGATGTGGGGGTAGGTGGAAGCTAAAATGTTAGCCTTTCAAATTTCGAATTGGCTCTCATGATTTTTCATTTTTGAATTAATTGCCAAATTTCCACAATGTAATAACCTCATCATTTCTTCCCTTCCCCATTTGATTTCCAACGATACAAACCCAGAATATCACTTTTTATTTCTCAATATCTGTATAAATTCAAATTTCAACTTGTAACCTCCCTCTCTCTCTCTCTCTCTCTCTCTCTCTCTCTCTCTCTCTCTCTCTCTCTCTCACACACACACACACACACACAGAGGACCCCTATAAAACCTTGCTAATTCAAATGAGTAATCAGAATACCAGCACAAAATTTAATTGCACAGATAAGAGTTTTAGTAAAACACCCAAAAGAATTACAATTAAAATTCTTGTTTTAGGAATACATCTTAATCATTTCTTTCAACATTGGAGAATGACACAGAAAAAGCATTTCTAAAGGAAAAAGGTTTTGCCTCTGAAAATTCACAAGCATAATGACTACTCAGACATCACTCCTGCCTGCAGGAGCAACAACAACAACAACAACAACAACAACAACAAAGACCCAGTAAGTTCCCACAAGTGGGGTCTGGGGAGGATAAAATGTACGCAGCCTTACCCCTACCCCTGGAAGGGCCACTCCTGCTTGCAGCAAAATCACCAAATATGAAACAGGAGTATGGCTTGAGAAAGTTCGATGCAAAGTTTACAAAGATAACTAGCTTCTCGTGAAGACATGTTCGATATATAACAGTTAAAACCTCTTGTGTACTAACACTGAGGCTGTAACTCATAAGCACTTACTAACAGCCAACAAGCTTGCGAGACTCAATTCTTTAATTCCACATAATTACATTTTCAAGCTAGATTAGAAATCCAGAGAAATAAAACAATGAGCATAGCCAACCTAACTATTTCGGTTTTAGGCATAGTTGATTAATTCGTTGATACTTTACATCCAGAAAGGAAAGAGAAAAGAGAGCTTTTACAAGATCCCTGGCCAGCACAAACTTAAATGGTAAGAAAGAGACTGACCACCCAGAAAGCATTCACATCGAAACCACAATCCACATATACAGCCCCCATGACCGACTCCACAATGTCTGCAAGAATTTTTGGCGCTTTCATCACTCCTCCATAGAACTCCATCTCCGCCTCCTGTTGCACTGTTATCACGAATTCCTTCACCTATGCCAAAATTCAAAGTCCCCTCTATTACAATTCCGCAGAAGAACAATTGTAATTAGTTCAACGGATCTTGTCCCAAGGAAATGCACGATGACACTGCTACCGAAGACAAATGAAGCGCCATATGCTATGGCTAACTGGAATCTTCACTATCTAAAACAAGTACGGCTTTAAAAGTTTGAAGACTTGCACAAGGAAGCAAAAGGGCCATACATATTGGACAAGATGCAACAGCCCAATTTCAAAACTAGACAAGCCAAACCAAAGGACTTAAGTTTTTGGAAACTTGATTTTATATCCAGATAGTAATTCGGAGGAGTTCTCCCAAGTTAATAGTTTTCTACTTTGTTTTACTTTTGTAAAGCTAGCAACTTAGATGGTTAAACTGTACTTTGAACACTCATCTACACACACACACACACACATCTAAAGACCTTAAAGCATGGGGAAGGTATGTCTACCCTTCTTTTACAATATGAGGAGGTAAAGTGCTATGTTTCCTTCCTTCATGTTTGAAAGGACATACATAAATTGCCCCCTAAACAATATGCATATAAGCTATCTGCTACATTATGCATATAAGCTATTCTTTTTGTTTCAATTTACGTGCCATACTTTCCTTTTAATCTGTTTTGAGAAGAACGTCACATTTCTATATATAGTAATAATAGTAAGTTTTTAATTCCAATAATTCTCATTTCCTTAACGATACTCCTCGTGGAATGGAATGACCTGTACATACGTAAGGTTTAAGAGCATAAGATTCAAAGCCTTTTTAACATTTTAAAACGCTATGCCCAGTCAAACTAAGAATAATAAAATGAAATAAAGGAAGAATCAGTTAATGATTATAATGTACCTTTTCATCGAGGATCGGTGAATTGCGGCGGAGGTAGTTGTAGATACCGTGGCGGACGGCGACTCTAGCGAGGTTTTCGGTGCTGACGTTGGCGGCGCGGAGGTCAGTGAGCTTACCGCAGTCGACGTCAGGGTAAACCGAGAAGAAATAACTGGAAATGGCTAAGCCGAGAGCTGCGTCGCCGACGAAAGCGAGCCGCTGGTAATTATTAGAAGCTGAAGAAGAATTACAGGAAGTGTGAGTTAGAGCTTCTTCTAGAAGCTTCGTGTTCTTGAATCGATACTTCAATAGCTCCTCTACTGCCGTTACAGATGTCGCCGTGTTTGTGATTTCTTCCGCCGGTAGCCTATTTGCTTCCGTCATCATCGCGCAATTTCCCGGCGATTGCAAGTATTGACTGTCACAACTGAAATGGGATAGCAACTGCTTTTTGTTTTTTTGTTTTATTACTATATATATTTGGTTATGAATATTTAAAAAAAAAAAAGGTTATTAACTTAGGGGTCGTTTGGTTATGCATTACTAATATTTTGTTTGGTACATTTTTTTAACCTGTATATAACTTATAGTTGTATTAGTTATACATCATATTTGATATTATCCTATTCATAAGTAATGCATAGAAAATCACGCCATTAGTAATATTAAGACTATTAATGCATGCATTAGTATGGTTAAAGATAAAATTATCCTAAAAGTCCCTTAAAACTAGAGAATATGAAAGACATTTTGTAAACAACTTTTTTCTTAAAAATTATGCAATGCATTATAATTTTAATACACCACACCATACAATAGATAAAAAATAATATCAGCATAACTAATGCTTGTCTTACAAACTCATACATTACTAATATTACACCCTACCAAACGACCCCTTATAGTGGTATTAACTAATAGTACAATATATATTTTATACCATAGTGGTATTAACTACTATTACATATTAGATGTGGGATTAATTATCTCCGGATTATAATTCTGAAATTTTTAATTCCTAAATACTCCTGACAACAAACATGCATGAACCATTGTGTCTGTATAGTCCAAAAGTCTTGATAATTACCTTTCGATCTTCCGGTCAAAAAATAATGTAAATAAAGGTGTGTAGTTGTACTATTTTGTGTTGAGAATTGGAATTTTTCATACTCTCATCGGTCCGTCAATGACGAAACCTTACTTTTTTTTGGAGGATCGACGAATCAAATGATATTTCTGTTTCAATTTTTGCCTCTTCTTCTCCCTCTGAATTTCTACAAAATAGGTAATATTTTTGTTAATAAATAATGTTATTTATATATTTGATAGTATTGTAATTTGTACCACAGAGCTATGATTAAGAAAAAAAAAATTAAGTTTCAATTTAAGATTAGATTGAGATCCTTCTGACCACATAGCACTACAAACATAATCCGAGTCTCGAGTGTAAGTAAACACATCTGGTCTAATCTTGAAGATCGTCAAGGTAAGGAATGGAGTTGGCATGTTTTTATACTATGTATTATGACATTCTCCACCTTCTGTTGCTAAGCTTAACAACAATAACATACCTAATAAAATTTCACAAGTCTGAGGAGAGTAGTGTATATACACCCTTACCTCTACGTTTGTGAGGTAGAAAAGTTATTTTTGATAGACCCTCGATTCAAGAAAAAAATGCAAGGGGTTAAACTTCCATGAGTGACCCCTCAATTTAATATTAAAACTTGATACCCATATAATAATTTTTTTTAGTGGTATGAACGAAAATATTTTCCCTAGAAAATGTTTCCTAGAAAATAAGTTGGTTTTATCACTTATTTTTGCATGTTTGGTTGGTGAGTAAAGTAAAATATCGGTAAAAATTTTCTAGTGTTTGGTTAGAGAGTAAAAATATTTTTAGAAAAAATATTATTCTTTTAAAAATTCACACAAACCCAAAGGAACTAATGTGTTGCTTTACTTTTTCACACATGAATAACGTTGAAATGTGAGCTCCATAACTTAAAAGAAAATACTCTTTTTCTTATGAAAACAACACAAAAATACTCTTTCTACAGCATGAAAAGAAAGAACAAAAAATATTTTTTTTGCAACATGAAAAAAAAGTACTCACTTTATTAAAACGAAACAAAATACTTTTTCTACATCAAGAAAAAAAAATACTCATTCTCTTGAGATGAAAAAAAAGTACCTTGTCAGCAACATCAAAAGAAAGTACTTTAAATAATATTTATATTTAGGATGAGGGTGGAGTGGGAGTGGGGCAAGGGTAGGGTTGGTGGAGTGAGGCAGGGTTGGGTGGGGTAGGGTAGGGGTGTGTAAGGGGGGTGGGAGTTGGTGGGAATGGAGAATAGTGTGAGAAAGGTTGAAAAATAGTTTTAGAAAATGTTCTTTTCTTTTGATATTGAACTCATTTTCATCCCATTGGAGGAAAATGAGTTCAATATTTTTCAAAACATTTAAGCCAACTAAACATGAATAAACATGAAAAAATTGAAAAATGCTTTCCAAAAAATATTTTTCTTCATACCAAACACACCCTTAGAGCAAAATGAAAGGAATTCATTAATCAGGGAAGTCTACTCGGTAAATGCACTGAGCTTTCTCACCTTTATATCTCATCAAGGAGGATTTTAAATCCATATCTGCATAAATAAAGTTTGCTAGATTGTCTAAAAACATTGTTGATCTCCTTTTTGTAGCAAATAATAAAGTTGCCAATTTCCAAAATTCACAAAATACGCTATGGCAATACGCGTAAAGATAGGCATTCCTATTATACACCTTAAATACTCCAACCAAGTCACCAATGTGGGACTCAGTGAAAGATCCAAGGAAGTCTCAAGTTCTAGTTGTGTGAACTCAGTGAATTCACCAGCATATGATCAAAACCTCCAGCCTGCAAAGAAACCCGAGACACGCTAACATTATGGATCAACTGTTGTAGCCACCTCCTCGTTGTTGGATCCTCCTGACAAGCAAAATGGTCAAACTCAATCAATGATATGAAGAAAAAGAAGAGGTCTAATGCCAGAAAAAGAATGCTTCATGTTTTATGGGAGAAACAGGTTGGGGGTGGGCGTGAGGGTGGCGGTGGGAAGCTACTTAGATTGCAAGCATTACGTACACGAAGACAACTGCTGAAGGTGGTATCTCTAAGCATATCCGGAAGACAATTTCTCAGTGCATCACATGCCCTGCCATAACCAGTGCATATCAGTTTTAGCCCATAAAAAAGGGAAGACACGAGAGGGCTGTGATATATTACACATAAGCAAGCTGAAAGGAAAACTGGGATGGTGATATACAGAAAACTAACCTAACATTATCTGACAAACGAAGATAGCACCTAATTATGTGTTTCAGCAGTCTTGATGAAGGCTGTTCAGCGAGTGCACCAACCATATTCCCTAAAACTCGGGCTACTGCAAAAAACCTCTCAGCTGTGGCACAGATGTAATCCAGACCCACATCATCTAGAAGGATTTTTTGCACAATGAAAGTTGCAACCTGTCAGCATGCGCAAATTAGATGCATGTAAATCTGATCAACAAGGGAGGATATGGTTGGAAACTGTCATTGAGGAAGCACTCACTGTTTTTGACAGTTCACTCCCCATCTCCATCGTACGCAAGCACAGGGGAATTATCTCTGTCGATAGGAGAAAGCTGATAACTTCAGTGTCATCTACCTGCACAAAAAAAATCAAAAGAAACAGAGTACCCTGAACTTTAGAACAATAATGGATTAAGGCAGGGAAAGATTCCATAAACAGCATCTTGAGCTCCTGAAATTATAACTAATCATGGTTACCTTCTCATAGACTATCATTCCCAGTAGATATGATCATGAACAAAACCTTAATAACACTAACACTGAAAGAGAAAAAGATGCATGAAATTCAGCAGACTTATTACCTTCACCAGGGCACCAATGACACCTAAGCTAGTAAGCCTCAGATATTCAAAAGGTCTTGACTTGCTTGTTGTATTAAGAAAAGGGTACAAATACAACGGAATATGCGCTGCGAAGTAGGAAACAGTCAGAAGGATTTATCAAGGAAAGCAACAAAAGATCACAATTCACAACTATGATGGATCACAATTACGATTATCATCAAACTGAGGTCGATCCAGATCTCGGAAACACATCAACGATATAAACTCCATCCATTTGGTTCATTTTTACAATATGTATTAGTTTTTGAATGTTACAAAGAATTTTACATGAATAATATAGGGGCCGGGATAGTATATCTAGGACAGGCTTGTGTTGCACTAGCCAGTGCTTCAATGAACCTAAGGCCACAAACATGTAATTTTCCTCCTCTTTATGGACATCAGCGACTGCCGAGGAAGGACAGCCTCTATAACTTGACAGCTGTGAATTCCAAGAAAAATGTATAATTGTTTTCCTAAGTAATGGATAACATACATCCAAGTATAGTGTTTTCATGTGAAAATCAAATTCCAGTTCTCCTCTAAAGACTTATCAAGTGAATGCCAAGTGATACTAATTTGATACTATTTGGGTTTTATTCTTTGACTGTGTCTGTGTTTGACAAGTAAATAAGAATTTTGTTAAGTGAAAAGCACGAAGCAAGTGCCTGTGTATGAGAGATGTAACTATGAGGGGTTTTAAGAGTTTTTTTTTTTTTTTTGGGATAAGGTAAATGAGGGGTTTTAAGAATTGTATCTGTGACATTGTTAAGAGAAACACTTTGCATTCATGAACAACTGCAAATCAACAGAAGTAACTATTTACATAACAACATAAAACAACTTCTAGCGTTCCTGCACTTGAACAAATATAACAAACAAGACAATAACAATGCTGTCAAGGAATTATATCAACTGAACAGGTTACTGATCCGTATCAAGCAAAGACAGGCCAATCATGTATCCATATACAAGAGGATGTGTATGGATATTGTCATCTTCTCTCCAATGACATTCCCTCTAAAAGAGCAGCCGGAAAAGGTTTTTTTTTTCTATATCAAAAAGGCCAAGCTGATTGCAATTGAGAAACAGCTACAACAATTTAAAAGAAAAAAGAAAAAAGAAAAGAAGAAGCAGAATCTTTACCATTGAGGAACAGCATTCTGGTGTCAGGGTGAGAGGCTACACACTGCAAAATACAAAGCAATTGAAGGCAGTTTCATTAGGAAACAGTATAAGATTTGACTTGCAAAAAACCTAAATAATGGAGGCATACTGTGAATAAGATTACCCTGAAAAAGCAGTTACACTACTATTAAAACCTGATCTTTGACATGCAATTTGCTCCATGTAATAATAAAACTCAAAACTTTTTCTTTGATCAGGTAAATAATAAAAACTTAAAACTACTTCACTATTAACAGGTATTGCCAACTAATATTTATAGGATGTCACTAAAATGAAACTTTGAGCACCTTCCAGTCCGGTGCATAACCACTCCTTCACCTTTCTTGATACATAAACCACCTATACAATTTTCTATATCCTACTGCTGAGATCTAATCATTATTAAGAAATCATATAATGATAATAACTCATTACTTTAAAGATCACCAACAAGAATGAATAATAGAAACAGTATAAAAAAAACCCACAAGGAAAAGAAGTTTCTATACCTGAAGAAGTGCTAGTGCATTACAAACTCTATTGGATTGAGCAGGAGTCAGGTTTGGTGGTGACAAAACAGGGTAGATGGAGACTATCTCCTGCAAACATGCAAAATAACAATTAAAAAAGATATAGAAAAAGCTAGAGACTTCCACAATAGAAGTTTAAGAAATAAGAATCAAATAGTTGGATTGAAAAATTCCACAACAGAAGTTTAACAAATAATAATTAAATGGTTGGACAGAGAACACAAGTCTGGTTTCTATCCATGGTAAAAGAGCTAATTTAACTGAACCAAATGTGGGCTCTGATAAAGCATACACCTACACATAGTAGTTCCTGTTTAAGTTGGGCATAGGTACAAAAACAGTTAAATGGAGAGTAAATTTAAATGACATCCCGGCACAAGACAGAATAGTTTCTCCTCCTACTGGTGCATTTTTTTTTTCTTTTGGGGGNTCTAGTGGTGTTTCGGCTCCCTCTTCTCCATCTACCTCCACAACAAACAAGGAAAAGCACGTTAGGATTCTGGTTTTAAATCCCTCTGTATACTCATTTCCAAGTTTTTAGCCCACAACCATTTTCATTTATATCTGTTCCTACCAATAATAAGCCAATCCAAGTCCAACATATACAAAGAAAATGTCATACATTGTCTAGTTTCAGAAATTGCTATGAGCTGAGTCCAAACACAATGGGGAAGAAACCCATGGGCCGATGAAGGGCTAGTTCCCACCGCCTCCCCAGCCAGAAAAATTTCACAAACATCCTAAGACTCTACAACCCCCCGCCCCC